>JANAVB010018399.1:6652685-6742685 GCA_029216955.1 Iris pallida | reverse complement strand
CTATGTTTCCCTAAGTTATAGTCTGGATCCTAAGTTTACCTAATTAAGTTAACAATACTTATAATTCTAACATAAATCTCATAAACGTAAGTACTTACATCAGTCTCTTTGGCCCTTTCGTCGACGAAGCTCCCGTCCTTCCGCCTCGTTTGCGTATACTGGAATACATCGTGCATGGTGACCGAGTCTGCCTCTTTTCCCTTCTTTACCGCCCGTTGGGCCTTTATACGAAATATTCGTAGAATTTAATTAACTTGTATATTAATAGTACCAAATTAGATAGTGGAATGAAATTGCGTTATCTCTCCAGATCTGTAAGCGTCGCTGTATGGGTCCTTGATCCCCCGTATGCAGACCTGCGGTCCGTCGATTCACCTTCACTTTCTCCGATTTCTGCTTGTACGCAGGAGTATCTATCTTCTCCAAGATCTAATCATAATACTCCTGCCGGATCCAATCCTTCTTCGAATGCGCCGAACGAAGGTCATACATCACGTCCCTATCTTCTTCCCGACGGCGCTTCTATAGGTCCTGCAGATTGCCTCCTCGCGATGGAGGGCCACCAGAACATCCTCTGACATACAAATTCAATTATTACGTAATTAAAAAAATAGTAGATTAAAGAGTAATTAATAACTAACCCCAAGATATATATATATATATATACATATATATATATATATATTTTATACCCTCATCTCGTCGAGCCAGACGTACTGCAAGTCCAGGGGTACCTCAGAAAAATTGAGGTAGGGGCCATGGTAGTTATTCCGGATAATGTTCCCTAGAATCCTGGCATCATCCCACGAAAAAAACCTACAAAGAAGCAACAACTGGATTATTAACTTGAATAAATGAAACAAATTTAATAAATTAACTTAAATTTACTTAAGATTCACCCGCGGGTCATAGCTCTCGTCGGAACTCGTCCATCGGCCTCTCTGGTGGCATTGGAGGATTCGCGGCTCCGTACATGTACTCACAAGTAACCAGATGTAACTGAGTCCGGGGGTACACTGGGGCCTACCGTACAGTAACTCGGGGATCTGCTGGTGGATCCGCTGGAAGAACGGGTCCGTCAGCGGATGGAGTAGTAGGCCTTGACGAATGTGACGATAACCCCGTGGTAGATCGACGGTGGGATGAGCCTGTGCCCGGGGTACTCTCCGAGTCGGGATCGCTAGATAGGGTCAGATCCTGATAATACAGAAGGCGACCATGACCACTACCACCAAAACCACCATGACCACACCCATGACCAGGACCACCAGTACCCCCACCACGACGAGTGCTAGCCACCATGACCTGTAAATAGAACACATAAATATAATTAACAATATAAAAGTATAAATGAATATAAAACTAAAGTAAAATATATACTACCAGCAGGGCGACGAGTGCCGCCAAAACGAAAAGGACTAGGATTGTTATCTACAAAAAGAAAATCATACAATAAATAGAAAATCATACAATCTATATACCACCATGACCTCTTTTTAATATATACTGATATTTAATCTAATCATTGTCATCGTCTTCATCCTCGTCCTCGGCCTCGTCTTCATCCTCATCCTCATCCTCATCGTCAACTTCATCTGTATCCTCATCCTCATCAAGTTCTTCTTCTTCTTTTTCTTCTTTTTCTTTTTCTTCTTCCTTCAGCCTCATTACTTGGGATAAGACGCCTCTTTCTCCCCTTGTTGACAGCTAAGTCTTGTGTATCAACCTCTTCCTCCCCTCTATTTTCCTCGATAATATCTTCAACATCTATGGTATCCGACTGTTGTCCCAAGTATTAGGGCTTTTCGATATGGTCCTCTTGGTTTACTGGGTCTCCAACGTTGAATATATTTCTAAATTTAATCTTGCATACTGCCCACCAGTCAAATCGATCTCTACGATGCCTTAGGTAGCTTGTATAGTAGACTTGAATAGCCTGACTTGCTATCGCAAACGTGTCGGACCCTCTATACCTCTTGCGATAATTTATATCGACGAATCCAAATTGTTTATCGATTCTCCAACCGATATTTGGTGTCGTATCGAACCACTCACATTTGAACATCATAATATACATATCGTATGGGGCAGTATATTATAAATCTACAATATCCCGAAGCACTCTATAATAGTCAAAGTCTGGCTCATCGTCATAGATGGTGCCTCTTATACAAATACCAGAATTCTTGGTACTAAAGCTGTCATTAAGATCGGCATTTATAGCATTCTGAGTTGCCTTAAACTTAAAGCCATTAACGACATAGACTGGCCAAGTCTTTGCATGCTTCTTCGGTCCTAATGCCAAATAATGAAGGCTCTCATTTGTGAGTGTTGTTTCAGGCCATAATACCTGTAAACAAATATTGATAATCTAAATGATTTATCTGTATATATTTTAATGGTAGCCGTATAACATATTATCTCGGTTACTTACATATTTGCAAAACCAGGATGGAAAGGTACAATCAACCTCTCTTTGAAGTCCCTCATCGGTAATATCGGGTGTCCTCATTTTGACTTCATCTCTAAATACACTATTAGAGAGAAAACCTCTCTTTGAAGGTATAATCAACCTCTCTTTGAAGGTACAATCAACCTCTATTATAACGAGTGTAAGTGTAGTCACTTCTTTCTCCAAATCTCTCACTTCTTGTATGTCACAATTTAACAAGACATATCGGTTAGCTGCATCATACTCATCGTCAGTCAACCACCGTTTCTTACTAGCCCCAATAGGCTTGCCCCTTACATTGAATATACCTCCATCCTCATCATTTTCGTCGTTCCTTTGAGGTCTATTTCGATTTGTCTGGACATGAGTATCGAAATAAATGGAGCAGAAGCTTGATACCTTCTCGATAAGATATGCTTCGCATATCGAAGCCTCTATATGAGCCTTGTTGCTAACTTTCTTCTTTAAATGGTGTAGGTCCCTAGAGAGACAAATTATCTTGAGAAGGAAAAATAAATTGTAAATTCCACTTAAATTATATTGATTTTTATTTACCTTTCAAATGGATACATCCATCGATAATGAACAGATGCACCAACACGGGCTTCGTATGCTAGATGAATCGGTAGATGCTCCATGCTATCGAAGAAGCCCGGTGGAAATATTTTCTCTAACTTACAAATTGTTAAGACAATCTTTTCCTTAAGTTCAAGCATATGTTGCACCGTCAACTTAGTTGAACAAATATCCTTAAAGAATATAGATAGCTCGACCAACGGAACCCATACAGCACAAGGCAACAACTCTCTCAAAGCAATGGACAATAATCTTTCCATAAATACGTGGCAGTCGTGACTCTTCATTCCCGTTAGCTTGCGTTCATTAAGATCATTGCATCTAGACAAATTTGACACATAGCCGTTGGAAAATCTTAAATTAGATATCCACTTGCAGATTATTAATCTATCTTCCTTGCTCAATGTGTATTACGCTATTGACTTAGTTAATTGTCGACCAGCTCCCCTTTATATCAAGTTTAGATAAGGACGCTTGCATATATCGGCTATGTCTTGTCTTGCTTTTGGATTGTCCTTCATCTTTCCTTTAATATCCATAACGATATTGAAGACATTATCGAACACATTCTTTTTGATATACATGACATCAAGATTATGCCTTATAAGATTATCTTTCCAATAAGACAAGTCCCAGAAGATACTCCGTTTGGTCCAGTTATGACTTTTTCTGAACCCCTCGATACGATTGTTCGATGGATCTTCCATTACGGTGGGCAAATCCTTTACATCTTCCCAAATATCGTATCCTGACAATCTGGCAGACGGATGAGAAAATTTTTGTTTTCTAGCTCGTCCTTATTCTTTCTCCAAGGATGACTTGCGGGCAAAAATTGACGGTGACAGTCAAAGAAAAAAGTTTTTCCTTCATGCTTAAGGCAGAACGTCTTACTATTTTCTATACATATTGGACAAGACATGGTGCCATGAGTACTCCATCCCGACAGTATACCGTATGCTGGAAAATCATTGATTGTCCATATCAGTAAAGCTCTCATCTGAAAGTTCTATTTTCTGGAAATAGCATAGGTCGCGACGCCGATCTCCTGCAGCTATTTTAGCTCATTCACCAACGGCTGTAAATATATATCGATATTCTTTGTCAGATTTTTAGGACCGGGTATGATAGCTGTCAAGAACATATAAGGAGTCTTCATACACATCCAGGTGGCAGATTGTAAGGGGTATGACCGGCCAGCAGGAGTTTATTGAGATCCCGACTGCCTGAAAGGGGCGAAGCCATCAGAACATAGTGCCAGATGTACATTTCTAGGCTCTGTAGAAAAATCTGGATGACACAAATCAAAATATTTTTATGCCTCTCCATCCGAAGGATGTGACAATTCTCCATCGTCCTTTGTACGTTCTTCGTTGTGCCACGTCATGTGTTCTGCTGTATTCAGAGACAAGTAATGCATATACTTGTAAGGACGTCATTTTCTAGTTGACTTTCCTTTTCCCTGCACTGGCTTGTAACGATCCTCATTACAGAATCTGTAAGTTTCTATGTCCTCGTTCTCCTTGTAGTACAACATGCATCCATTGCGACAACAATCTATCTTCTTGTACCCCAGTCCCAGTTGTCGGACCATCATCTTTGACTTATATAAGTTTTTAGGGAGCTCTTTTGATTCCTTCGGTAACACCACTTTGATTAGTTGTGTGATCCGATCATAGAATGCTTGTGGCCAGTTAAAATCAGACTTTATGTTCAACAACCACATCGTCTCTAACAGTACGGAATAACTCGCACAACCAGGATATAGAGGAGTATCTACATCCTGAAATATATCATAGAACTCCTTCGCCTCGGGATTAGGATCCTCCGGATCAAAATTATGCCCTGCCGTATCGTACACCATATCTCGGACAAGGTTCTGTAGGTCTCCATAATCAACAGAGCATCTGTCGTCTTCGATGACAAAATTCGTTGCAGCATTATCATCAAAAGCATAAGTAGCAGCTTTTGCAGCCTGTTTTTTCGCATATAGTTCACCTTGCGATGACCACAGGCCGTAATCACATACGAAACCCTTACGGGTCAAATGATCTCTCACAGTCACCACTTCTTCGTAACGTCTATTGCGACAATTACCACATGGACACTTGATTTTGTTACCGTCCATGTACTAGCTTTGCTTGTGGCATACTTGAGAATACTTCTACGCCTGCCTGAAAATTATCACTCACACCTATTCTGCTCTCGTGTTGTCATTTGTGCATCCATGTAGGATCAACGAAGTAACGATCCATCACAGATTGGATGTAAAAATCTTCATCGTAAGATAAAGTAAACAGAATTGTAATTAAAAATATATAGTCCGATACCGACCCCCCTCTACTTCGTTCCTCTACTTCCCCTGCTTCTCAAGAAGGCCCCCTCTCTGACGCCCCTCTACTTCCCTTCTTCTCATTCGACTCTCTCAGCCTCCTATTCCGCATTATATGATATCCACCTCAATCAAAGCGTAGAGAAGTATAAAAATATTAATATTAACCAAGGTTCACAATATTGGTATCGGAATCGGTATCACTATGAATCTCATGGCTTCCTCTACCAGAGCATAATATACAAACGTGAAGCAGAGCTTCACATCCAAAATATTTGAGGGAAAAAGTTTTCGATTGGCTATCACAAATCAAAAACTATTTACTTCTAACATTTTGAATATGAAGCTCTGCTTCACGCTTATATATTATGCTCTGGTAGAAGAAGCCATAAGATTCATGGTGATACCGATTCCAATACCGATAATGTGAACCTTGCTTAATATTAATATTTTCACACTTGTTTACGCTTTGGTTGAGGCGAATATCTCATATGATGCGGAATGGGAGGCCTCATGACCCGAATGAGAAGAAGGGGGGTAGGGAGGCTCACTCTATACACTCTTTGTACTATGAGATACACTCTATACACTCTTACTTATGCAAGCCTTTTGAGGCAATCAGCGTTATACTAGATTTTCGAAAAAATCTATAACTATGATATGCCCAAAAGACTTGGCATAAGTAAATTTAATTTTCAACACTTGCCTAGCTACTACTAAGATATCTTATATATATATCCTTCTAGGATACTCACTCTATACCAAGGTTCCCAGTATCGACAAGGTTCTAAACGGCAGTAGGCGGGTGCGTGGCGGAGAGAGTCTGCCTACCGCCTAGATGCCGCCTAGGCGATCAATACCGATACTGATAGAAATAGTCCAATACTGATACCAATACCGATTCTTAAACTCATATGATTAATAGCCAGATACCGATATCGATTCTAGGATTTTAGGGTTAGGGTTAGGGTTTTTGGGTTAGGGTTTAGATACCGATACTCATAGAAATAGTCCGATACCGATATTCATAAATAGTCCGATACCGATCCGATACCGATACTCATAGAAATAGTTCGATACCGATATCGATGCCGTAAACTAGTTCGATACCGATAGTGATTCCGATACTCAACAAAATAGTACAATACCGATACCGAAGTAAACACATCAAGTTGTTAGATCGACAACAAATAACAATAAGCATATTTTAGTAGTAAACACATCAAGTAGTAAACACATAAATATATCTTAGTAGTAAACACATCAAGTAGTAAACACAGAAATATATCTTAGTACTAAACACATCAAGTATATAGATACCGGTCCCCCTCCGTTCGCCTACCCCCTCACCCCCGCGGCCTCCCCACCCTCCGACCCCCACCCTAAACCCCCTCCCCCCCCGGCCGGGCACCCACCCCCCTCCTCCCCACCGACCGCCAAGACCCCCGGCCCCGCGACCTCTCTACCCGCCGCCCCACCATAAACCCACCCTCCTCCCCCCGAACACCAACACCCCCAGCCCCCCTTCTCCGCTCTCCAACCCCCCCTCCACGACCTCCCCACCCGCCGAACCCCCTCCCTCCGCTCCCCTATCCCCCCTTCACGACCTCCCCACCCGCCGACTCCCCTCCTTCCGTTCTCCTAAACACCCCCACCGCGGCCATGATCCCCCCCCCGCGTGGTGCACCCCCCCGACCACCAAGAGAGAGAGAAAGAGAGAGAGAGAGAGAGAAAGAGAGAGAGAGAGAGAGAGAGAGAGAGAGGGAGAGACACATACCTGAGTGTGTGAGAGAGAGAGAGCACGCAAGAGAGAGAAAGGTGAGAGAAAATTTTGGGTGGAATGAAAAATTTCTTCCCCCGTCGGTTCATTTTATGTTAGGGCACAGTATTAGCGACGGATATATCTATCACTAGGTCGTCGCTATACCCCCGCTAGTTTGCCGACGAATAATCCGTCGCTACGTGGTCGCCAAATTTTGCGCCAATGTTTTCTAACATTTTTTCGCAAAATATTGACAACTAGGCGACGATATAGCGACAGGTTATTTGTCCGTCGCTATATGTCCAACGATATAGCGACGGATTTCCGACCGATGTTTACCCTTAAAATTAAAAAAATAATTAGCTGTAATTCGACGGAAGACCATCGCTCTTTCGTCGGTAGTCTGTCGCTATTAGCGACGGAATACATCCGTCGCTAAATATCCATCGCTAAAGCGCTATATTTTGGTAGTGGATCGTGTCTGATAGCAGTCGCACAATTCACGTTTTGGGTTCCGAATTTACCCTCTAGCCGTTCACATGTCGAACCCGGTATTTCAAAACACGTAGATAGTGGCTCCTTGTATCTTTTCTTGTAGTCGTCACTACTTGCCATGTCACCCTGTTTATATATTTTATTATAGTCCATATATCCTGCTATATCTCTCTAATTTATTCTAGATATGACATGTTACTAGTTTACTCTCTTGCTTCATTTCACATATGCTATTTTCATGTTTTGTAATTTCTATTTTGTTTTCGGATTGCCTTCAGTCTGTGTGCTTGTTCCATTCCTGACTGGAAACCAATATTTTTTAGGTTAACTGTGGCTTCTCTTAGCATTGGGAGTTACAGGGTACTTGCAGGCCAAAATCTAGAAGCTAGCTAGTTAGTTTATGTTTGTTGTAATAGAAATGGTAAAATTTTGTACTTTCTTTCAAATACAATTCGTATAAATGTTGTAATTAATTTAAAAATGTGAATGAGCAATGAAGTTACCATTTATGTGATTTTGAACATCATAGCCTTGACAGCGTTCTATAGCCGACTCTGCGGTGTAGGCTGGCTTGGACACGCACTCGTATCCCAAAAAGCGGGTGCGAAGCGTGACAAATTTTTGTGGTGGCCCATATAGGTCAGTCTTCACGAAAGATTGCGAACTCGTGGTAGTACTTAAGTTAGTCATACTATTGCGAGTCTGCGACTAAGAAATGCTCATTCACAACTAGGATTAAATTTGATTAGGAGAATGACTAGGACTAGGATCCCGTATTCAATCGATTGTTGGGTAGTTAAGATTACTACATAGGCAATATTATTTAGGTAAGGAATTATTAAATTTAGAGAAGTGAGAAATTCCATAGATATGCTATTGATTATGATATAACGGTAGGAACCAAGGTTGGTAGACTGTTCGCCTAGTAAACTAGGACTTCCTAGGGTTCAAATCCTATTCTTTATCAATTGTGCAGTCTTACTCTCTACCTTTAACCATCGCCATATTGTAAGGTCCATATAGCTTATTTGTTCCCATGACCATAAGAAATTATTTTTCTAAAGAGTCTATATTTATTTTCATCCATTGGCTTTTGAGCCTAACACGGTTCGATCATTCATATATTAATTTTGAGTCCATTTATGAAATTCAAAGATATATATGAATTACATTTCTTTTTGTCTTTGATCATTTTATTCCGAATCAATCGTATAATCTTTTTTAAATTATATTTGCTTCAAGGACAGATACTTATATTTTTAAAAATTATAACCAACTTGATGAAATCCCAGAAACACTTTTAAAATTTATGAATATAGTTGGAATAGTTTTTGATGACTCGTAATGGCAGGACAACAGCGCACTGTCGCTATTTATTTGAATTATGGAGACTGGGGGTTCACTGCAGCCAGCCGCACACTGACAAGGCATGACTCTTAAGTTAATGTAATTCCGAATAAGCGTAGGTGATCGAACATTATTAAAACTATGTCTTAGGTGTCCTATTTTCTCTTTGAGTTGTTATGTCAGGTTAGATAAACTTGATGGGGTATTCGTTACCGTGTCATTGCTTGAGTTATGGAACCAAGAGTTTATTGCAGCTAGTTGTATACTAGCGAGGCATACTTTCTCGGTAAAGTGACTTCGGATATGTTTACGAGTTTCGAATACCATGGAGACTATATCTTTTACTGGCATATGACTGTTGATTTTCATGATCCGCAAAAATCTTGCACTTCCACTCCAAAACGAATTTGATGTCCTATTCCTCACTATCTTATTATAAATAGAACTTGCAGTTCGTCCCTTCCTATCTTTCCTTCGTACTTTCTAATCTCGAGTTGCCATTTGACTCCTCCATATTTAAAAATTTTACCCAATTTAATTCCATGATCCACTAGATTCAGAATCACACCTGGATTATGATTCTATGATCCTGCTTGCACAATTGATCGTGCTAAAATAATTTTGATTTTGACCACCATTAACGACTGAACGCAACTAGACTATTTTGATTATATCGTGCCAAACAAATTTGAATCTTGACCGCTTCTAAAACGATTTTGATCGTGACTAAGCTCTTTGACTATAATCATAATCGTGCCTATACTTCAAGTCGGTGATTGCTAACGTTTATATCGCTATTCCACTATGATTATGACAATTTTGTCCTTATTCATGCTCGTGCCAGCGTCCAATTTCAATTATGCTAGGATGACTTACACAGTTAGTCTTGATCGTGATTGTGCCTTAAATTATCTCTAAGAGACTATAACCATGTTTAGATTTCATCTAGAATTTTGACCATTCCTTAGCAATCTTGGTCATGACTAGACCATGTTGACTATAATTTGGTCATGCCAAACTATTACAATTTTTTATCGTTCTTAAAATATTTTTAGTCGTCGACTGGACCATTTCGACCAAAGGTTGATCGTGTCAAATCACATTTTTATGTTGTTTAATATTTTGATCCTATCCACGGTTACGCGTGATTAACGTGATCATGAATAATATCATTCTTTCGATTATATCAATCGTCGTCTCATTCATATGATTGAAAATTTTGTTTCTTTATTTTGCTCTTAGTCATATCTAATAATGCTCCTTGAAATTCGAAAAGAAAATTTTCTAAGGCGGGTAGATTTATAAGCCCTTACCCGTATTTTGAAATTTTATTTATTTTATTTTATTTTGTTTTCTAGCTAGAAATATATAGTTTGTATTCCTTAAACATATATCTTGGAAAGGAAAGGATTTTTCCAACATTTATTTTTAAAGAGATTTTTTTCCTTTTAAAGTGGACTTCTAGAAGTACTTGATCATTTATTACGATTTAAATTTGCGTGATATGTTTCAAATACTATTTGATATTGTTGAGTACTATTTTAAAATTATAACTGAAAAATGTTATTGTTACAAAAATTAGCAAGTTTAGTTTTGGCCAAAGGTGTTTAATATATATTATTATTTTAAAATAATTATAGATTATTATCAATTATTCCTATAATTTTAAATGTATTCAAATGATATCAAATTTGACTTATGGTGGCAAATCATTAGATAAATATTTACTAAAATAGCTTTGGCCTATATAAATATATATATTTTTTAAAAGTTATTTGATAATACTTAGTGTCTATTCAAAATTGTTTATCAAGCATTATATTAGAGTGGTTAAAAGTATTTTAAATATTATTAATAAAATATAGGATTATTTTTAGATCGTTATGGATTGATTCTTGATTTATTGGATT
This sequence comes from Iris pallida, assembly GCA_029216955.1. Lineage (NCBI taxonomy): Eukaryota > Viridiplantae > Streptophyta > Magnoliopsida > Asparagales > Iridaceae > Iris > Iris pallida. The sequence goes on along the minus strand of JANAVB010018399.1, from coordinate 6,731,814 downwards.
AAATATTTATTTAAACCTTGGAAAGAATTGATTATCCTAGTCCTTCCCCAATTTGGATTTTCCATCTCATATATAAAGGGGAGCCGTCCCTTTCTCCACAACTATAATTTCCTAATTCCTACAGAATCCTCAATTTCCCAAATCCCTAACCCTAAATTTCCTCTTCTTGGATTTTCAAAATTTTATTTAATTATTCATTTACTTTATTTTGTTAATCCTGGTTGAAGGAAATTTTTTTTGATATTTGTTTTATGATTATTTCCTTTTATCAAAACTCATTTGGAATTGATTATTTGAGAGCATTGTACGGCCCTTAGAGTTTTAAGATTCCTTCTACCGTTTTCAATTATTTGATTAATACTTTTTATCGAAAATTTTTACTACCTTTTACCAATCTACCAAGCTCGCCTATCCTAGTATTCCATAAATTCGAGGACGAATTTATATCTAAGGTGGGAAAATTTGTAACCCCTCTTCCCGAAAACCTTAAAAATATCTTTATTTTTATTTTATTTTATTTTATTTGAATTAAAATGCAATTTTTAGAATTTTATAAATATTTAATTTAATTAATGATTATTATAGAAGGCCTTAGTTAGGGTTAAGTTTTGGAGTGCCAGATGACTAAAAATTATGGCACGGATAGCGTTACCGTGTACCTTCACTAGTGTATTAGCCATGCTATGAAAGGCCGAGCCGTAAGTGTGTCCCAAATAGGAAAACCAGGCTAAATTGTGTCTTAATCTCTATAGACAATTAATTAATTATTAAGTAGATTATTGGACTTTTAGGAGATTCGGTTGTACCAAACTAGTCCGAACATGATTCGAACCACGCCCAAGTCCATGTAGTTGGGTAGTGCATCTAAAGACGTCCAGGTAGAGATGTTATGTGCGGAAAGACATCAATATGGATATATCTTATGTATATGCATATATTTGGTGAATTATTTAATGGACTAATATTTTGGTATTAAATAGTTGTTATAGGTATAATCTAATATTCTTCGTTATTAAATCTGTGTGTTAAATATATAAGTGTATACTGGTATATAATATTATCTTCTAAACTTTTAGTATCGTATTTCATTCTATCTAATTATTATTTATTTATTTATTTTTTTATCATAAAATTTATTGGACATAGAAACAGGATTTATGGCAAGCAACGGTTTTGTTTTACAATATATTTTAGTAAATATTCCATTTTTTTTCTAAAGTAGGCATAAAAATATTTTTCTATATAACAATAGGTGAGTACATCTATATATATATATATATAGGAAAAAAAAATATATATATATATAAGAAAATAAATACATTAGATATACACTAACACATTATATATATATGTATATATGTATATATGTACGTAACTGTGTGAAGTTCCCGTCCATAGGAGGGAACATCGCCATCAAACTGGACATGGAGAAGGCATACGACCGCCTAGACTGGCAATTCACGATCTGGGTCTTCAGGGCTTTCGGCTTCTCCGAATCCTGGATCGACATCATATTCAGATCCATTAGAAATGTTTGGTTTTCCACCGTCATCAATGGCCAAGCAGCAGGGTTCTTCCGATCTACTCGTGGAGTTTGACAGGGGGACCCACTCTCCTCCACTATTTTCATCATTGCTGTAGAAGCTCTCAGCAGAAGACTCAATAGCATGCCCAGAATGCCCGGTTTTCACCACTTCTACACCATGACTGGCTGCCCACTGATCACACACCTGGCGTACGCGGACGATATCCTCATATTCTCATCAGGAGACAACGGATCGATCGAGGTGGTCCTGAGAATGATCACGAGTTACACCACTTGCTCTGGACAGCGTGTCAACAACAATAAGAGCGTCATCTATACCCATTACAAAGCAGACAGAACTCGCTCTACCTTGCTCTCCAACTTAACCTCCTGGGGCACGGCTTACCCACCTTTCCATTACTTGGGTTGCCCGTTGGTGTATGAAAAGTCGAAATCAGGGATACACGAGCACCTTGTAGACAAAATCCGCAAACTGATCGCAGGATGGCACAACACAACTTTATTCCCAGGGGGCAAGATGATTCTCATCAAACACGTTCTCTCGTCCATCCCATTATACATCCTGGTCGTCTGCTCCCCTCCTAAGAAGGTCCTCCAGAATCTCGAATTCCTCTTCGCCAAGTTCTTCTAGGGGCAAAGCGACGACAAGGACAAACATCACTGGGCCGGTTGGGACACCATGGCCAAACCCACCAAAGATGGAGGTCTGGGCTTCAGCAGACTTGCCCACATCGTGGACGCCTGCTCCATAAAGCTGTGGTGGAAGTTACACACAAGAGCTCGCTATGGACGAGATTTATAAGAGCTAGATACTCCAGATTCTTCCATCTGTCGGAGGCGGTCACTAACAACATATCCTCAGCGTCTTGGCGTCGCATAATCCAGGGACGCAACATCGCAGAACCTTTAATACGCCTATAGTTGGGCGACGGTCGCTCATCGGCCTGTCAAGAACGGTGGTTAGGAGAAGACACCATACAACCCAATGCTAGAACACCTCAGGGGAGCACAATCAGGGACCTATGGAAGGGCAGTTCCGGATGGAATTGGGGGAGAGTTAGAGATTGGCTTGGTCAGCCGGCGGTCGATGGTGTTCTTGCTGCCAATCTTCGGGTCACAGACATGCCCGACATGTAGAGTTGGTCCCTTAACCCGGGGGGACTTTCGCGCTGGCTACTGCCAGACTTGTGGCCAGAGGCAGAGGCGTGCCGAATAACACGTATGGCAAGTTCTAGCAAGCTCTGCGCCGGAAGCTTCCGACGGACGATCATATCAGATCTATCGGATTTAGCCTCGCATCCAGATGCCACTGCTGCATGGAGCACACATCGGAAACGGCAGAGCACGTCCTCTTTTCTGGTGAGTTGGTAACTCAGATTTGGTTTAATCTTCACAATAGACTGAGTCTTGTCCCCCCGACTTGGGGCTTCCACGATCTTCGGCCAGCTGGAGCGGCTCTCACGGACATCAGATCATCGTAGCCGCTGGCATCTGGGTTTTACGGAAGAATATGAACAAATTCATATATGAAGGCCGCCAACTTCCTCCTCCATAATTGTTCAGAGAGGTTATCAGACAAATTCTCAAAGCTAGGAGGCGCTGCTCCCACGCCTCCAATAATTTTTGGGAGGCCCTTGCTTAGGCCATTCTCCAGGTTCCCCGCGCCTCCCCTGTCGGCTCCTGTTGAGGTCCAGTTTCAATTTGCGTGCATCAAGCTGTTTATTTTCTGTCCCTTTTGTCGCGTTGAGCGCGCTTACTTGTATAGGCTTCGGCATTTCACGTCTATTACTTCAATAAAGTTCGGGTTTACAAAAAATAAAAAAATTAAAAATAATAAAAAATTAAAATAAAATATATGTACATAAATGTATATACAGTTTTTGAACACCAACTGAACCAAACTCTCTCTTTTCCCCAACTTACACTATAGCAAACCCAAGCAATCCTAGCCCATCTCGAGCCCGAGCTCACGAAATTCCCAGAACCTCCCCTAAGCCTAGCTCGGCCAATACCAAGCAAAACCGACCTCACCCATACTATATAACCCGAGAGAGAGCAAGAGAGAAACTTCTTCGACCAAACCCTAACCTTAGGGTTAAACCCACGTCGTACCACCACCCTACCCCGCGTGCATCACCAGAGTCGTCGCGCATCCGTGGAAGCAATGGTAGACATGCGTCGCACGCGCACAGCACGCCAGGCCGAGAGCAGGCAGCAACAACAGTACCGCGGGGAACAGATTTCACAAAGATATTTCGGTACGCTCGATCGACCATTGATCGATCCGTCTTCTCTGGTATGTTGACTACATATATGATTTTATTTTCTTCAAATAGATTTAAACGTATTGCGCTAGATTTCCCAGAAAATTGACCCAAAGTCGACCAAAAATCTGTCCCAAACATAACAGAATATCAGTGTAAAACCCTAAATTGGAAGGCAGTTTGTGGCCAAATCTTCGACAGTTTCGAAAATCTACTTAAACAAATTCATAGACAACATAACCAAGATTACAACCCAACAATAAGTTTATTTAATCATGTATTATATTCTATTTTAAATTAGATCAAAGTTGGCAAAAAAATCTATTTTTAAAAAACCCAAAAAACTACGATACGGAGTCCGTCCCGACAATCCGGACGACGTGGTCGCGAATCGAATGCATCAAAAGGTGCGTATTGACTTCACAGATGTGTGGGCTTTGACGGAATTCGAATTGGTTGCGTGTGCGCGACGAATTTGATACGTATCCGTCAAAATTTACCGTATCGACCTCTTTGCAAACTAGCTAATTACTTTGTGCATGTTTGTCACTTCGAGACGAAACTTGCGCCAATAGGACTATATCATTTTTCTTGTCTGGTATGCCAAGTTTGGTCCGATTCTGAGAAGGTCGACTGGAATGCCATTTTGGCGGGCCCGCGACCCGATCCAATGGACGAATTTGTGCACGGTCCGTCGGAATCCAACTTTAGATATACGGTTGGGTTCATTTCATCAAATTGAACCCATCGACATATAGTTTGACGACTTTAGAGACTATAGACTCTGGCACGCTTTTCGGTGCAAAGCAAGTCCAACGACAGACATCATTTTGGCACAAAATTACCGTTTTACTCCTGTGTCTAGAATTGGACTTTTGGGTAGGCTATCCTAGATAATTTGACTATTCTGAACACGTTGATAATATCTGTTTCAGCATCCGGAGACTGTTATACGAGTTTGACTATTGTAGCCCACTTAGTGGTATAATATTATCGATTTCACCCGCAAAGGACCACAGGCAAGTGCACTTTCTGATTGCTTTCAATTCATAGTAGTCTTTCCATTTCATGTTTATACATATGCTCTCTTGCTTGCTGATACATTGTTATACGGATTAGTATCATAGATCTCTACATACTATATTTCGTGATTACCGTATTTCCGTGTTTCGTAACTTGTTCGAGTCTATGAGTACTAGTCGGGAGGATAAATATCTTAGTAGACATGTGGACTACCCAGAAATATCCCGAAATGTCTGATCATGTCTAATAGCAGTTGCCCAATTCATGTGTGGGGTGCCGAATTTATCCCCTAGCCGTTCATATGTCGAACCCGATATTTCAAAACACGTAGATAGTGGTTCCTTGTATCTCTTCTTGCTGTCGTTACTACTTACCATGTCACCCTATTTACATATTTTATTATAGTCCATATATCTTGCTATATCTCTCCAGTTTATTTTAGATATGACATGTTACTAGTTTACTCTCTTGCTTCATTTCATATATGCTATTGTCATATTTTGTAAATTCTATTGTGTTTTCGAATTGCCGTCGGTCTATGTGCTTTTTCCATTTCAGACTGAAAACCAACATTTTTTAGGTTAACTGTGGCTTTTTTTAGCAATGGGAGTTACGGGGATACTTGCATGACAAAATCTAGAAGTTAGCTATTTAGTTTAAATTTATTGTAATAGAAATGGTAAGATATTGTACTTTCATTCAAATACAATTCGTGTAAATATTGTAATTAATTTAAAAATGTGAATGAGCAATAAAGTTACCATTTATGTGATTTTGAACATCATAGCCTTGATAGCGTTCTACAGTCGACTCTGCGGCGAAGGCTAGCTTGGACACACACTTGTATCCCGAAAAGCTGGTGTGGGTCATGGCCATAGATCCTCGAGGTTGCTGTAATGCCCCTCTCCGCATGGCACATTATGCTGAGACATTGACTCAAAGAGTCGCGTTGACCGAATGAAATGTACCGATGCGTATCGATACGAGAGTTACGTTGTCCCGAGCAATGCATCGAAATAAGCCGATACGAAGAGTTGCATTGTCCCAAAGAATGCATCGAGTTGAATCGATGCGAAGCGCCGCATTGCCCTGAAGGATAAGTACGTTGAGATGGCTCGATGATTCTAAGAAATTGAATCGACCAAGGCGCACTTCTGAATCGAGGCAAGTATTTGTTTTATTTGGTTTCATGTGCAGGCTATACGTTTACGCTGAAATATTAGAGGTTGACATTTTGCCTCATTCACAACGGGTCCGCAAAATCTAAATCACTGCCTTGTAACAGGCTGGGACTTGGGCACAGTAAACCAAATCGATCGTATAATTCAATGAACCACGAAGTGCTCGAATGGCTAAGTCAGGAGAGTTGGCCGTGCAACGAAGTTTTAAAATCGAGCTGCATCGGCTCGGCGAAATGACAAGGCATATCGACTCAAGGTGGGAGGATTGACTCTTCTTTTTATTCCTTCATGCTTAAGTCAGAATACATCATTGTATGCTAAGTTAACTTATCGATGCCACGGGCGTGGTCCGATCGGAAGATAAATGGTAGTGTGTGTCGAACACTAGTTAGAATAATTGAAATGAAATGTGCATCAAATGCACAAGTCGCTATGGAACATTAGATATCACAAAGGTGAACGCCTCGGTGCGCAAGCCACAAGAACATGGGATAACTGTATTCGGCGAGTGTATTCGTGCACGAGCCATTCCGTGCCTTTGTGCACGAGTTAGAAAGGCTAGCATATTGAAAGACAATAGGCGAGCGCCCTAGCGTGCAAGCCACGAACATTGAGCACTAAGTCATAGAACATGGAAGTTCGGCTTCGATTCGTGCACCAAGTGCACGACGCGAAGGAAAGATGATAAATGTGTCGAAACGTGCCTACGTGCATAAGATAATAAAAGATGGCTTCGTTGCGAAAGAATACAGTTATGGCATGAATGTGATAAAACTGTCTGATGTGACATGATGCCTCGAAAGGTGTTCGGGACCTGCACATCATTCGATTGACGAACATTGAGTTGAGTCATGATGTCATTGAACATTGAAACGAAGTATGAAATGTAAGAACATAGAACTTTAATGGAAGAAATATGAGATGATAAAGTCTGAGTCGCGGACTCAAGACTATGTTTGGTTATTTGAATAATAGTGCGTTGCATGGTCGAATAGACTTGAGAAAATGATGAGATAATAGCCCGTTCAAGGGTGTTCCCTCGAACGGTTAAGTGCCGGGGAACCGGAACCGTTTGGCCTCGGAGGGACGTTAATCTTTGATAGGCGCACATCCGTAAGACGTTAGAGACCGCTTAACGAGATATGAAAAGTCTCAAATGATGGTATGTAGTAGAAGATCTTCGTAATTGGGATAGCAACCCACTACGAGAAGCGCCTGGCTACCCAATTCGAGAATGAAAAGAAAGAGAGAAAAGAAAGAAAGGAAAAGAAAAGAGAAACACATTTAGTCCATTATGGCGCGGATACGCCACGACCTTCATATAGTTAAGGAATGATGGGTTGAAAGTGCAGGCACGTATGTGTCCTGCACACATAGATCCTCCATAGAGAGCACTTATAACATGACAGGGAAGGAATGGGACGTATTCACCTTGCGTCAGTGCGAGGGCGAGTGCGTCGACTTGGTATGAAGTCACGCCACAAAACAAACACGAGATTGCTTGCCTGCTTGCCGATTCAATTCGAATAACATGCTTGCCATGATATCATGCTTTATGCTTTCGAATATGCCATGAAATCGACCCTAAGGAGAATATAGCAAGATCATAAGCTAAGTTGCATGATTGAACATAAATACTAAAATATCGGTTTAGAAGGAAGGTCTTTTCATCAGTACATGCGAGGATGAACATACTGATCCCCCACCAGCTTTCATGCAGGGTGCAGGAAATGGATTGCTTGTGGCGAAGCTTCGCTTGATCGCACAGAGGCATGGAATGCCGTAGCGTTTGAAGCATGCGATCGCATTGACGCTCGAACTTGCAATAGGATTGATGCGACCGAGATATAGAAGGCATGATGTATGGAATGGTGAAATCCTTTGTGGGCAAGAGAGAACTTGAGTGTTGTAGCCAACCTGGCAAATTTAGTTGGGCTATTGAAAGCCTTTGTAATCTCAGTTCGAATATCAATAAAGAGAATTATTTTCGTATACTCCGTTTTCCTTTCATTGCTAATATCAATTCAAAGATAACCATTTGAGAACTTGTCATCTTGCCTTGCATGAGCGCAACTCCAGGCTCGTGCGGTATCATGCCCCTTGCGAGGACGATGATTCAGGTGATTCCGGGTCGGGGCGTGACAAATTGGTATCATAGCTCTTGGCTCAATTTCCTCAGGAAGTTTGCTTTGTTTCAATTCCAAAGAGTTGCCCACCATCAATCAAAATCACTCTTGACTCTACTCGATGCCGCACTGGATATTCTATACAATATGTCTAATATAAAGTCGGGTAATGTTACCGCAAGTACTTCAAATTTATTTGATGTTATGGAGAAAGTCGTGAAACGTTTCGTTGCATTAAATGCACGAGCCGTGAAATATTAGTTGCTGCAAGTGCAACAAATTGTGAAATACAATTTAAGATGTTGTTGTTGCAATGTAACATGTTGAATGAGAAGTAAAATGATGCTGAATATTGGTTGCACCAATGCAAAAACTTAAATAATGCGTTGCAATGAAAGTGATAAGCTAATATCGAATGTGTTGAACAGATTTAAGCATTGACTTTGAAAGTTGGGAATAAATTATTGCACGAGGTGCAACAGATGTCGAAAATAAATCGTTACACGAGGTGCAATGAATGTTGGAAATAAGTCGTTGCAAGATGTACAATGCGTGTCAAAGTAAAATCGTTGTACGAGATGCAACGGAAGGAACTGAAATTATAAATCGATAAAATGAATCGTTCAGTTACATACCGAACTTGTGTTGGCAAATGAAAATATTGGCCGAGTTGTATCAAATTTTGATAGAATCAAAGTTACGGTTGTGATCAAGCACGATCACTGCAGAAATCATGAGTCAGAAGAGATTGTTGGTTCATACTAAGTATAACGCAAGGGAAATGACTTGATTTTCGAGTGGTATATGCCATACCACGTATGCGAGAATGACTCGATTCAGAGTGGTATATAATATACCACTTGTGCGATAAATTGCATCGACATGTTGTGAGAATTACGGAAGGTTTGTCCGCAACGGACGGGAGAGTACCGAGACTCGATTGAAAATTTGTATGACGGTATGTTGATGCAAGTGTTCTTCGAAAATCGGTTGGGACGATAAGGCGAGACATGTATCAATAAATGATATATCGAACGAAAATTATAAGTCGGTCGAACGACCGAGACTAGCGGAACTATTATGCCTTGAAGCAATAATCGGATTGACGGGAAAGGAAAACTCGAACTTACAAATGAGTCACAAGACTTGCGATCTCAATAAAATGTTGGGTGAGCCAAATCGAATCACATGACTAACGATCTCGATAGAAATATTGGACGAGGCGAATTATAATCGGATCGCACGATGTGCGACTTCGGTAAAGAGTTGGTTGATGCGGGTAAATAGTGCCTAAGAGATAGTTGGTTACGTTACGGCGAAACTCATTTGAGTACGACTGAAACATGCAAAACCTAAGAGGGCATGATCGTATAACTTGAGGGTTCGATATTGGATAATCGGTAACTCGGTTACGCGATCAAAGTATAACGGAATGCAACGAATCAAGAAATGATTCGAGACGTACAGAAATGTTTTTGGAGAACTTAGACGTATGCAATGCAAGTTGTCGACGTTGAAACAGAATCAAAGTTGACCCTTACACTATCGAAATTGATACGACGTATCGAGATCGATACGTAAGGAAACGTAAGCACGATGTGAGAATACAAAATGGAGTATGCCTCGCGCTGTCAAAATTTTGTAAATAACAATACGAAAACAAACGAACTTGTTGATCATGAACTTGTGATTGATCAAGATGAGACTATAAGTCATTGATGATTGTTCGATGCGTATAGCATCTCGTGTGTCGACCGCAAATAAGATATACTCGAACTCAATGCGAGTAGATGCGTCATGAATAGCAGAATCATCGACGGTAGTGTATGACTTTACTTGGAGCATAGTTGCGCATCGGTTGCGCCGATAGAAATGGTTTTATCCGAAATTGGGTAGCCGCATAGAATTCGTCGGAACGTGATTTGGCTTCAAAATAAGATATAGCATGGTTCGTAGTAAACTATCCTTCGTTAATGATTCACAATTATCGAGCGAAGCTTCGGGGAAGCTGACCCTAGAAGACATGACCGCCAAATCAAATTGAATGTTGCAGACCGTAAGAGGACCTATGCGTTGTCGCATATAAAATTGCATCGATAACAAATGTTATGTGGTGCTTGTTGACGATAAGTCTATGCGATCAAAAATTGTTGGGACAGCTTTCGATTGAGAATGATGTAGCTAGATTTTGATTATTCGTCGAATAAATGCTTGAATGGTTATGTTGGTCGACGATCGAACTAGAAGTTCACCAACGAACTTAGCGATGTGAATAGACGATTGCGAGAAATGTGCTATGCACGAGAGAGAACGATAAGGAAATGAATTACGAGTTATGTCGCTAGATTCGGATTCACCATGCAATTGAGCTTACGTGAATCGAACTTATATTCGATGTTGCGAGACAGATAAGTTGGGAATTTGGCAAGTGAATTCCTACTCGTTAGGAATCGAACGTAAGATGCATCGTAGAAGACTTTGAGTCAAAGTGATTGTTGCCTTGAGCACCGTCGCCTCGATGTAAACTGTTGTGTCGGATAGATTATGGCCTTTAAGCAATGTCAATTTAGAGTTGCGTCGGGAGAATTTAAGTACGGTGTCTAGGTAAGTAACCTAGCGGACGTAGTCCTGAATGTTGATGCATTTGTTAGTCAACAAAGAAAATCGTATCGAGATAAAGTTACATAGCCAGACTTCAAAAATAGTTGGGTGGTGAATTTGAACGCAAGGTGTTACGGAGGATCATTGCGATCGGATGTGCGACGGCTCGACGCAACGTATAGGATTGATAGTCCATACGAAACATACGAAATAGGGAATGTGATTTTGAATCTCGTCGCGCGCAGTGACTTTATTGAATGAATCACGTATGTATCAAATATACGTATGCGATAAAATTTCGAGAACAGTTGCTAAAGATAAGTCTGATCGAGAGTATGAAATGGCAAGCATAGGATTGAAATTACCTGTTAGCTTTGTTCCAATTTCTACCACTGGACTTGGTCCAAATACATATATTTTTGGGACGCCATGAATATAGGTACGGATCCAAATCGAGTTGTATAAAAATTTAAATCGAGCTGCATGAAAGACTTTGAAATGTTAATAAAAAACTTGCAAAATAGTGTTAAACTGAACAACATTGGTGGGACGAGATCGTGAAACGATCTATAAAACACTTAATCGGAGTGTTGGTTTTGGTTCGAGGATGAACCTTATTTTGAGTGGTATATTCTGTAATACCCTGCTCCGTATGACGCATTATGCTGAGACGTTGACTCAAAGAGTTGTGTTGATCGAATAAAATGTATCGATGCGAATCGATATGAGAGTTACGTTGTCCCGAGCAATGCATCGAACTAAGTTTATGCGAAGAATTGCATTGTCCTAAAGAATTCATCGAGTTGAATCGATGCGAAGCGCCACATTGCCCCGAAGGATAAGTACGTTGAGATGGCTTAAAGATTCAAAGAAATTGAATCGACCAAGCTGCAAGTCCGAATCGATGCAAGTATTGATTTTAGTTGGTTTCATGTGCAGGCTATATATTTACGCTGAAATATTAGAGGTCGATATTTTGCCTCATTTGCAACTGGTCCGCAAAACCTAAATCACCACCTTGCAACGGGCTGAGACTTGGGCACGGTAAACCAAATCGATCGTATAATTCAATAAAGCATAAAGTACTCGAATGGCTAAGTCAGGAGAGTTGGCCATGCAACGAAGTTATGAAATCGAGCCGCATCGGCTCGGCGAAACGACAAGGCGTATCGACTTAAGGTGGAAGGATTGACTCTTCTTTTTATTCCTTCATGCTTAAGTCAGAATACATCATTGTATGCTAAGTTAACCTATAGACGCCACGGGCGTGGTCCGATCGGAAGATAAATCATAGTGTGTGTCAAACACTAGTTAGAATAATTGAAATGAAACATGCATCAAATGCACGAGTCGCTATGGAACATTAGATATCGCAAAGGCGAATGCCTCGGTGCGTAAGCCACAAGAACATGGGATAACTGTATTCGGCGAGTGCATTCGTGCACGAGCCATTCCTTGCCATCGTGCACGAGTTAGAAAGGCTAGCAGATTGAAAGACAATAGGTGAGCGCCCTAGCATGCTAGCTACGAATATTGAACACTAAGTCATAGAACATGGAAATACGACTTCGATGCATGCACCAAGTGTACGACGCAAAAAAAAGATGATAACTATTTCGAAATATGCCTACATACACAAGATCATAAAAGATGGCTTCGCTGCGAAAGAATATAGTTGTGGCATGAATGTGATGGAACTGTCTGATGTGACATGATGCTTTGAAAGGTGTTCGGGACCTTCGGGTCGTCCGGTTGACGAACATTGAGTTGAGGCATGATGCCAGTGAACATTGAAACAAAGTATGAAATATAAGAACATAGAAAGTTAATGGAAGAAATACGAGATGACAAAGTCTGAGTCACGGACTCAAAACTATATTTGGTTATTTGAATAATAATGCATTGCATGGTCGAATTGACTTAAGAAAATGATGAGATAATAGCCCGTACAAGGGTGTTCCCTCGAACGGTTAAGTGCCGGGGCACCGAAATCGTTTGGCCTAGGAGGGACGTTAATCTTTGATAGTTGCACATCCGTAAGACGATTAGCGACCGCTTAGCGAGATGTAAAAAGCTGTAAATGATGGTATGTAGCGGAAGATCTTCGTAATTGGGATAGCAACCCACTACGAAAGGCACCGGGCTACCCAATTCAAAAAAAAAAAGAAAAGAAAGAAAGGAAAAGAAAAGAGAAACACCTTTAGTCCATTATGGTGCAGATATGCCACGACCTTCATATAGTTAAGGAATAATGGGTTGAAAGTGCAGGCACGTATGTGTCCTGCACACATAGATCCTATATAGAGAGCACTTATAACATGACAGGGAAGGAATGGGGCGTATTCACCTTGCGTTAGTGCAAGGGCGAGTGCATCGACTTAGTAAGAAGTTGCACCACGAAAAAAATACGAGATTGCTTGCATGCTTGCCTATTCAATTTGAATAACATGCTTGCCATGATATCATGTTTTACGCTTTCGAATATGCCATAAAATCGACCCTAAGGAGAATATAGCAAGATCATAAGCTAAGTTGCATAATTGAACATAAATACTAAAATGTTGGTTTAGATGGAAGGTTTTTTGTCAGTACATGCGAGGACGAACGTACTGTTTCCCTACCAGCTTTTATGCATGGTGCAGGAAATGGATTGCTCGCGGCTAAGCTTCGCTTGATTGCACAGAGGCATGGAATATCGTAGCGTTTGAAGCGTGCGATCATATTGACGCTCGGACTTGCAACAGGGCAGATACGGCCGAGATATAGAAGGCATGATGTATGGAACGGTGAAATCTTTTGTGGGCATGAGAGAACTTGAGTGTTGTAGCCAGTCTGGCAAATTTAGTTGGGCTATTGAAATCCTTTGTAATCTCAGTTCAAATATCAATAAAGAGAATTATTTTCGTATACTCCATTTTCCTTTCGTTGCTAATATCAATTCAAAGATAACCATTTGAGAACTTGTCATCCTGCCTTGCATGAGCGCAACTCCAGGCTCGTACGGCATCACGTCCCCTACGAGGACGATGATTCAGGTAATTCCGAGTCGGGGCGTGACAGTCGTAACTAGGGCGATATCGTATTGGTACACAGAGTTATAGTGCTATTATGAGCCTGTTATAGGATATAGGTTGTAGGCTATAGTTGTGAGATACTCAATCACAACTAGGAATCTTTCAATCTGTTTGATTTCTACTCTAATTCTTTTGCATATTGATCTTCGAATTTAACTGTCATTCCTCGATAATATCTTATCTTTTTCCATATTGACTTGTTCTTGTTTTGATCTATCTATAGGATGCCGCGGTTGACTAGATCTTACCGTTCTGGACCTGTGGTAGCTACTGAGAAGTCTGCTACCTCTTAACCCCATACTCGGGCAGCCAGAGTTATTCCTCTACTTCTACTGTCCATGTAAGTATTTCAACCGCTTTTGGGGGTCCTCCTTCAACTGTTTGGAGAGCTATGTATATGGATTCAGAGGGTCATCATCCGCTACCTCCAGTACCGACTGATGTGACACAAATGTTTTCGTTGTTCAGGGAGATGATGAAGGTTCAGAGGGCCTAGGCTGAGAACAATAATGACATGTCGAGGTGATGCACCAGGGTATTAAGAGTTCCCATCAGTTGTCATTAGCCACTGTGGAGAGGGTGACACTCGTCCAGCCTCTGGTTGTTCCATGTCGGCCTATCCAGTAGTAGTTGAGGCAAGGTGCCATAGTAGACTTTAAGAGGATGTTACCTCTGGAGTTCAAAGGTACCGAGGGGATACTCTACGCTAATGACTAGTTAGAGGATATAGAGAGGATCCTATATTTAGCCTAGATTCCTGAGAGCTTGTAGATCGAGGCGACCGATAGCCAGTTGTTCGATATTGCTCTTACTTGGTATTGCACGGAGCCCAGGCTTGCCGAACCAGGATGTACTTGGAAGGCTTTCAAAAAGCTTTTCAAGGAGAAGTTCCTTTTTGACGTGGCTTTGGGAGCTTTGGAGAGTCATTTTTATGACTTAGTCCAGGGGAGCATGTCGGTTGATGAGCGCCGCTTAGTTCTGCCGCTTGAGTTATTTTTTGGAGTCCATGTTTCGGGACGCAGGAGATCAAACCTAGAAGTTCATGAAGGCTCTGGTCAAGGAGGTCAAGTCACGAACTTTTGGGCGTCGTACTACTACCTTTGTGGGCATCTTGATATATGTACAAATTACTAAGGAGGTCTTGGACCTCAAACCCAAGAGAGGCAACAATGTTTTGGGTGGTGCTAGTGGCTGTGCGGGACCAACCAAGCATCTCCATATCTAGCAGAGGCCGTTCTAGCATCATCATTAGCAGTACTAGGCACCGGTTTGTGCTCCTATCAAGCAGGTGCTTAGACAGCTACAGAGGCAGGCATAACTGGCCGTTCATTGTGTTCTGTAAAAAGCTAGGACTCACCAGAGAGGTCTGCCAAAAGAGGTTAGGAGTGTGCCTTTTGTGTGGGTCACCTGATCACCAGTTGACCGATTGTCTAGCTCATCCAGCTAAGGAAGGACCAGGAAGAGCATCTGCAGTGGGAGAACCTACAACAACTATAGTACCATCGAGGAGATCTCCACTTAAGATCCAGTAACAACGTTTTTCTTAGCACTAGTAGCAGAGGGTTGTACCACAAGACACATCGTTTCCTATGACGATCGAGAAGATCGAGCCCATCAGAGACGTCATTCCAGGTTCTGTTCTTCTTGATTCCTTTCATGTCTTAGCATTATTCAACTCTGGTGCTACATATAACTTTGTATCTGCATCTTTTGCGCTTAGATATCATATTGTTACTGAACTTTGGGTAGGACTTGCAAGATCATGATAGGGCGATGCAATATCTTAGTTAGTAATGTTTGAAAGGGGCAGAGCGTATTTCTGGAAGGTCGGGATTTGAGTGCGAGCTTACTCGTAATGCCACTTTTGAGCTACAACATTTTACTCGGGATGGATTGGTTGAGTAGGCACCATGCTATTATAGATTATGGATGAGGTAGAGTTTTATTCAGACTACCAAGAGAGCTAGAGTTTGAGTTTATCGAAGGAGAAGCTGAACAGAGTGATGGTATTATCTATGGTGCTATGGTGGAAGAAAATGAGTTGCCACATCCATTAATAGCAAAATTTTTAGATATTTTCCCTGAGGAGTTGCCGGGATTGTCGCCGGACATGGATGTTGAGGTCTCTATAGACTTGGTGCCAAGAGCATATCCTATTTTGCAACACGTCTATAGGATCAACAATAGCGAGATGGCTGAGTTGAAGAAGCATGTTGATGAGTTGCAGGACAAAGGATTTACCATATCCAGTTCTTCACCTTAGGGTGCCCCGGTATTATTTGTACCAAAGAAGTATAAGTCGGTCTGCATGTGCATTGATTGTAGGGCATGGAACAAGCTCACTCTCAAGAAAAAATATCCATTGCCTAGGATTGATGATTTATTTAATTAGTTGAGTGGCGCAAAGGTATTTTTTGAGATAGATCTGAGGTCAGGCTACCACCATATTAAAGTGAAGAAGGAAGACATTTCGAAGGCTACTTTTCGGACTCGGTATGGCCAGTACGAGTTTATTGTGAAACCATTTGCGTTGACTAATGCCCCAACGATGTTCATGAACATGATGAATAAGGTGTTCCACCAATACCTTGACAAGTTTATGGTGGTGTACATTGATGGTATTTTGATATGCTCGAAGACGCCAGAGGAGCACCTGAGGATTGTGTTAGAGACCCTCTAGAAGGAAAAGCTGTATAGGAAGCTGTCAAAGTGTGAGTTCTTTCTGGACTAAGTGGAGTTTTTGAAGCTTGTTGTGACATTAGTGGGGATCTCGGTGGACCCAAAGAAGATTGTTGTAGTTGAGTCATGGTCCATGCCTAGCAAAGTTGTAGAGATTCAATGTTTCTTAGGTCTGGCAAGCTACTATCAGAATTTTGTATAGGACCTTTCCAGGATTGCAGAGCAGATGCCCAGACTCACTGGAAAGGATATGGAGTTTGTATAGTCCAAGGAGTGCCAGGCTGCCTTCGATAAGCTGAAGAAAAGGTTCACTACAGCTCCTATTTTGACGCTGCGATTAGGGATAGGTAGATTCACTATCTATAGTGATGCTTTTGAGAAAGGTTTGGGTTATGTTCTTCAGCAGAACGGAAAGGTGATTTCCTATGCTTCCGGGCAATTACGTTCTTATGAGAAGAATTACC
Source organism: Iris pallida (assembly GCA_029216955.1). Classification (NCBI taxonomy): domain Eukaryota; kingdom Viridiplantae; phylum Streptophyta; class Magnoliopsida; order Asparagales; family Iridaceae; genus Iris; species Iris pallida. The sequence continues at coordinate 6,714,856 of JANAVB010018399.1, read as the reverse complement.
TGACCCATGATTTGGATTTGGCAGTGGTCATCTTTGCTCTAACGCTGTAGAAACATTATCTGTACAGAGAACGTATGAAGATTTTTACAAACCATAAGAGCTTGTATTACGTATTTACCCAAAAAGTTGTATATGAGGCAGAGATAGTGGTTGGAGCTGATAAAGGACTTAAATATTTTTTTGCAATATCATCCAGGGAAGGTTAACGTAGTCGCCGATGCCTTAAGCAGGTATCCAGTAGCTATGTACTTGACAATAGACCAACACCTATTGGCAGATCTAGAAAGCTTGGGTATCAAATTAGTTGTTTCTGGGATAAAAGTGCAGATGTGGATCTTACAGATTCAGTTAGAGTTGATGGACAGGATCAAGTCGACATAGTATGAGGATGTATCTCTAAGAAGCATCAGAACGCAGGTTCGGGCAGGACTAGTAGATGATTTTACCATTGCTAAGGATAGGACATTGAGACATGGTGCTAGATTTTATGTGCCTAGCGAAGAACTGTGAGAGGAGGTTCTGCAGAAAGTGCATCGCTTTCAGTATTCTATGCTTCTAGTTGCCAATATGATGTATAGAGATCTAAGAGAGCATGCATGGTGGTATAATATGAACTGGAAAGTGGCGTGCTTTATATCCAGATGCTTAATATGCCAACAGGTGAAAGCAGAGAGGAAGAGGCCAGGTGGATTACTTCGGCTATTACCTATTCTAGAGTGGAAGCGGGAGCACATTACTATAAATTTTTGTGTCCGGACTTCCACGATCTCCAAGAGCACAAGACGCTATAAGGGTCATCATTGACAGGTTGACTAAATTGGCCCACTTCTTGCCATTCAAAGGGGGTTTATCAATGGAGAAGCTGGTATAGATGTATGTAAGACAGATCATTATGTTGCAGGGGGTTCCTGTTAGCATAGTCTCAGATTGGGGTAGTTGTTTTACTTCTAACTTCTAGAGGACTTTGTAGGCTAGCTTGGGCACGCAACTCAAGTTTCGTACCGCCCCTCAGATGAATGTGTAGTCAGAGAGGACTATCCAGTCTCTTGAGCATATGCTTCACACCGGTGTTTTATATTTCAGGGGTGATTTGAAGGACAATCTCCATCTTGTAGAGTTTGCTTACAATAGCAGCTAACAGGCCAGTATAGAGATATCACCATTTAAGGCTCTACATGGTCGGAGATGCCGCACTTCTTTGTCTTGGGATGATGTTGGAGAGAGAGCTTTGCATGGCCCTGAGATAGTTGTGGATGCATCGGAGAAGGTCAAGCTGATTAGAGATAGACTTCGGGTGGCGCATGATAGACATCGGCAATATGACGATAGTCGTCGGAGACCCTTGGAGTCTGAGGTTTAATTTATTTTTGTTTTATTGTATTTGCATGTGGTTGTTTGTTTAAGATTAAGTGTTGAGGCCTTATTTTGTGCTAGGTTGGCGATCTGGTATTTTTATGAATTTCTCTGACACGGGGCACCATTCGTTTTGGTAGAGACGGAAAGCTTAGTCCACGATTCATCGGTCCCTTAAGTATTCTTGAGAGGGTCGGTGCGGTGGCTTAGTTTACGGTCCATCGGATTCTTTATCAACCTGGGAGAGGGAGGACGAAATGCATGAGCGATACCCTTATCTCTTCGATCCTTGAGGTATTGTTCTTCTTGTTCCGATTGTATTCTTGTGATAGTTTTGCCTTTTAATTTCAAGGACAAAATTATTTTAAGAAGGGTAGACTTGTCACTACCATATTTTTATATAAGGGTATTTTGCCAATTTATACTATTCATATTGTGCATATTTATCTATTTATTTATAGTGTTAGTTATGTATTGGTTACTGGAATAGCCTATTTATTAGACGTATATTAGTGGACCTAATTGGACTTGACATGACACTTGAACCCAACACTTTGGACAAGTCACATTTAGGCTCATTAAGTCATTCCCTTTGTTAGTAAGAGATTAGTTTAATCCCTTCATTAGGAATAGAAGCTTTCCACTAATTAAACACCCTTCATGACAACCCAATTGGGGTAATCTTGTTATTACAAATTGCTTGGAGGGGAGGTGGAGTGGTCGGCCCTTATTGGAGAGGAGGAGCTACTCTCGCCTTTTCATTTGTGCTTTTTTCTAATTTGGTGTTCTTTCCCAAATTAATCCATCCCTCCACAAATTTATAATCAAATCACTCCCAATCCCTTCCATATTCATCATCTAAGGAGGCTAGAAGCTTGGGATTGCAAGGAGCACTTAGAGAGGAAGAATTTGACTAGATGCTTGTATATTAATTATGTCTTGGGAATCCATCTTCCAGTAGGTATAGTTCTCAATTTTTCTTTTATTTAGACATTAATTGGTTCAATTTGATCATTAAGAATCCACCCATGTACTAAGACTATCTATAGGAAGAAAAATTAGCTTCTAATGACCCTACTGTAAATATTACATTAAGTTTTGTGTCCAATTTGGAAAAAAATGATATTGGTTGACCAAGTGTTTGTCAATTGGTCAATCGGACTAAATTGACATTAGATTGGTCATGTGTGGCTAGATACGTGTCCACAATTGGATATAAGTAGGTCGTATCATGATATGCCATGATACAAAGTGATTTATGGGTGTTTTCTCATTGACACTTGTGATACACATATCATTTTCTCCACAACACATCGTAATAACTATTATTTGTACTAAATAGACTCTAATTTATATATTACTTGTGTTCATATGATTTGGATAGTATTTGGTGAGGTTTGGTAGAGGTATATTGAGTGTATCACAAGAGTATCATTGACTAGTGTGATACACCATAGGTGTTTGTCAAATTGTATGGTATGTGTATTGATACTTTGCTTGATTGTTAGTGTGTCTGAGTGTGCACATTGCCTTGCAGGGATATGCATCATAGAGTTAGCATTGAGATTGTTAGTTTATAGCATCTAGATATCATTGGGCGTCTTAATGTATCATTTATGTAGGATATGCATATTCATATATATAAATACATGTTTATTGCGACTGTCATATTTAGATATAATGGTAATGTGTATAAGTAGGGGTATTTGATGTATATAGGGGGTCCAGTCCTAGTAAGCAGCAACTGCAGTAGTAAGCTACTAGTAGTTGCAGCTATTTGTATTAGTAGTAGCAGCAGCAACTACTACTATGAGCATAACAGCAGCAGTGGCTACCAGCAGCTAGCAGCAGCAGACAACATTAGTAGCAACTAGGATACATAACAGGTGGGTGTGTGAATTTGAGTATCATGTATATATGGAAATATGTGATACATTGATTGGTATCAAGATACCATGATAGATTAGTGTCCTAGTATCCTAGTACCAAGTGAGGATATTTCTTAGATTAATGCCTATAACATTATTAGTCATAAATAGGTTATTGGTACAGATATTTATATCAAGGGCAGGAAGGAATATCATAAGGTATCATATATACCAACATTATAGGATACAACGAGATATAAATATATATTTAAGGTGTTGACTTAGAAACCTAGGTATAGCCTAGTGATGACTAGTTTGATCATAGAAACAAGGTATTGACCTAGTTTAACTTCCAGGACCTATTTTTAACCGAGAAATCATATTTCAACTTAGTTGACAATAATTATCATTCCAAAACACCAATTGACCTTGGTACTTCATATTGACATTATTAGTATATATTTTTTAGTAAAATAATATATATAGTAAAATACTATGGTTTTATTACTGTATTTAATATTATTATTATTAATACTATTTGGTTTTTACTTATTATTATTCTTATTTGTTTCACTAATATCAATATTATTATTTATTATTAATATATCAAAATATTTCTAATATATCATTATATAGTCTTTGATTTAAAACTAAGGCTTGACAAAATTATAATTTTTTTAATATTTATCTTTAAAATGTTTTGGTTAATATAGTTTCCAAATATATAAATAGTTTCCAAATAGTATATTTATTTATTTATAAGAATTTTCTTCGATTATCGAATCTTGACCGTGATTAGTCGTATGTTCCATTTTTTGTGATTCTAACTTCTTTATATTGACCCTAGGCTAATTGGACCGTTCGGGACTCAATGGAATAGTCTATTCCATCATTAGAGGCAATCTTGTGTAGATTTAACATATAACACTATTATGTGCCAACATGATCAAGTTACACAAGTCAACTGCAATGAATTGTGACAAGTACACTATTGATTTATGTTCTTAGTATATTATAATTCTATTCATCATTGTATTTTTATTTGATATCCTGTTAAGACACGATTGTGACACGATATGACTTATTACACTACTAAAATAAGGCAAATTAGCGACGTCATTATACGTCGCTAATAATGGAAAATACGTCGCTAATCGTAATTAGCGACGACTTTAGCGACGGAAAATGAAGGTCGCTTTTAAGCTACTCGCACATGGCACATTCGTCGCCCTACGTCGCTGTTTGCGACGTGACCGCCGTGTCGCTGGGTCGTCACAAATTTAGCGACGGCGAGCGACGAAAACTTTACGTCACAAAATTAGCGACATAGTGCGACTACTTAGCGACATTTAGTTCTATTTATGTGATGACGTGGCATGCCTGCCACGTCAGCAAGGTGGCGACGTACAGCGACGTAACGCCGCTAATTAGCGACGTATAGCGACGTTCCGTATCCGTCGCTAGACGTCGCTATCCGTCGCTATACGTCGTAGAATACTGAAAAAAAATTAAAAAAATATAATGTGTATTTTTTTTATGTTGTGTCTGTGTTTACAGTGTGTGTGAAGTGCAGTGTTCGAACCATCGACAGTTTCGTTTACTGTTCTATGTTTTATCTTGGATAGAAAGAGCAACAGTTCAGGGTGCACTTCTCAAAGCTTCCTCTTCACTTCCTTCACCTTCTCGGGATCCTGTACGACGTCCCGAGAGAGTGAAGGATGTGATAATGAAGCTCTCAGAAATATACCCTGAACAGTTGCTCTTTCTGTCCAAGATAAAACATACAACAGTAATCAAAACTATCGATGGTTCTGAATACTACATTTCACATACACTGTAAACACAGACACACATCATCACAAAAATACACATTATATTTTTTTAAAATTTGGACAGCACCTCCTTTGTATATCAGATCATCGCTTATAACCCAGCGTAGGTATATTTGTCATCCCCGTCACAGATATCATCATAATTAACAGTCTTCCATCATAACAGTCTACAACTAATAGATGAATAACAGTCTTCCATCATAACAGTCTACAACTAAATATCATACATGTACTCAATGAAAATACCAACAAATTAAATATCACAAACATACATGTCCAACAGAGTCAAATAATAATGAAAATCAGTGTACAGAACGGTCAATGGGCCCATAGGGTCAATACATACAAAGATGATAAAAAATCTACTAGATCACCGAGGACCCCTGTCGCGCATCTGGGATAGCATGTACTCATACTGCTCCTGGGTGAGCTGTACCGTAGGGGCAGTAGGAGGCATTGCAATGTCTGGAGTCGGCACCGTCGATGGACCGGAAGCACGTATCTGCTCCAGCTCTCGCAGTCGCTCACCATGCGCAGTAAGGGTACTCACCATCCACTGAGTACTCTCCTCAATCGAAGCCGATACCTGAGTGAGTGAGGCATACATGGTCCTCTGTGATCCCTCCAGCTTGACCTGTCTATGCTCTGTGCGCTACGTAGACTCGGTGAGCGTGTGCAAGCTGGCAGCTGTAGCCTGCTGCAGACTCATCAGCTCCTGTATACTGCGCTCGATCGCATCAAATCGTCTGGTGATCATCGGAGGGTCGGATCATCGCTCTGCGGTAAGGTGATCAAAAATCTGCTGCTGCAACTCGCGACGTAGCTCGTTGATCTGACGACGAATATCCTGAGCTCGTGACGACGCCTGCGAAGCCGGAGACTACGCACTGACAGAGGGTGTCCGGGATGACTCCGAAGCCAAATACGCACCGTAGGATCCCGTACCGTAGTACGTACCCTTTTGAAGACCGCTAACAAAGATCATCCAGAGGTCGTCCGGCGATAGAGCTGTAGGCGGCTGGGAGGAAGTACCAGCCCCTCCCTCTGCTGGCGTACTAGCAACAGCAGCCGCCTCCTCTTGTAGCCGAACAAACTCGGCCTAGAATAATGTTTGCTAATGTGTAAGTGTTTGCTAAAGTCTATAATGATATCTATTTTTATATTTTCTTTATTATAGTAAATTAATATAAAGAATAGAACGTACATATGTCTGCGTCGCCCTCTCGTCAATAAACTCCCCAGCCCTCCGATGGGTGACCAGGAAGACGGTCACCATGTTCGGGTCCTCAACCTTTTTTACCTGTTAAAATATATTATCTATTATTAGTATTAAATATTCTATCGAACTATATATAAAATGATGTCCGTCATAGAAAACGTACCAGACGACGAAAATGCTCCGTCATCGGAATGGAGCCACCACACCACTTACTGGCACTCGACCGTGCCACCTTGGCCTTGTCAGACCGCTCCTGGTACCTGGCCTTGGCGAATCTAGCCTTCATCGCAGTCCACTGCTCTGGCGTGATCCAACCATGGATCGGCTTTCCAGAGCGATCACGAGACTTCTGGTCGTGGATCGCATCATGGATGAGCTTGCCTGCGACGGCAAAAAATTAGGCCTCGATCTTCACCGCCCGGTGTGGTGGATAGAAATAGGTCCTCTACAAGAAGTAAAATAGAAAAGTTATATAATATACACAAATGATTATTAAAATTTAAAAATAAACAAATTTTTTACCGTGAAGTGGGCCAACCAAAAGGCCTTTCGATCTGCTGGAGCATCTGAGTAGTTAATCCAAGGCCCACCATAGTTTTGTCTCAAAAATAACCCCAGCTGCCTCTGTACTGCAGGAGGCCAATATCTATACAATAATAAATTTCATGAATATATATGTACATATAATCATTTGAGAAATATATATTAACTAATTAACTTACTTCGTAGGCCCGTCCGTCCAAATCTCCATACGCGTCTTGTCCGGGGGAGCGCATGGAGGGTCGCTCTCACCTCCTGGCTGGGCAGGATCAGTCTGATCGCCGTCCTCCATATGCTCGACGTCGGCTCTCCCCATGGAGCCGTCGGCAGGAGGAATGCTGGACGCGGGAGAAATGCTGGACGTGGGATCTGAAATGCTGGACGACGAAGGAGGAGTCGCCAACCTGCTGGAACTAACCTGTCCCAGTAATGGACCGGAAACAGAATGATACACTGGCGTACTCGGAGATGAGGATGAGGGTATATAATCTGCATCTCCAGCCCGAGGCAGACGGGACTGCCTAACATAATATCCTTCGCGTCGTCCGGGTCTAGTCATACCTGATAATAACATATGACAATAAAAAAAATATACATATTTATATGATAGACATCACAGATTTTTCAAAAATCCCATAGTCACAGATAAAAGTGTCGCTAAAGTGTCACAGATTTATATGATAAAAGTGTCACTAAAGTGTCAAATATGATGATAAAAAACGTACATATTTAATCCTCTTCTGAAAATTCATCTAGTTCATTTAGCTCATCTTCTTCTTCTTCTTCTTCTTCTTCTTCCTCCTCTATATCTTCAGTTTCATCTGCATCTTCCTCTTCAGATAATTCTACTTCTTCTACACAATTAGATATGTAATGAGGAACTTCCGTCGTGTCCACTTCTATAATATTTATTACAAGAGGTAGTTCATCCTCCTGATAAGCTATATCGTCAACCTCAAAGGTATTTCTAGCTTTGGTCTTGTATACTGTCCACCAGTCCTACCTTGTTGTTTTCCATTTAGGATAACTTGTGAAGTACACGAGCTGAGCCTGACTTGAAAGGATAAATGGTTCATAGGGTTGATATCGACGCCGATAGTTTATATCCACAAGACCGTGCTTGTCTACTTTCCACCCTTGACCTTCAATCGGATCGAACCAATCACACCTGAATAACACAATCTTAGCAGGCTCTATTCCATAACTATATGTCAGCTCCACAATCTCTCGTAGGACGCCATAGAAATCGTTGCCCGCATCAACATCTTTGTAGTTCGAAGATCTGATACACAAACAACTATTTTTGGTGGAATCGAGATTCACAAAGTTGTCTCTGATCGGGCAAGTTGTTGACTTGAACCTAAACCCATTAACACAGTAGCTTGGCCATATTTTTGCTGTATAAATTGGTCCCTTGGCTAGCGTTCTAATAGACTCATTCTTAAGTCTTGCGTATGGACGATCGACCTAAATACCACAAAAAAATAAATTAAGCTCATTCTCAAGTGCATATACAGAAAGGTAATTACAGAGTTCTCAAGTCTTACATATGCACTCAACCATGATGGAAAATAATGCCTCATTTCTTGTTCTAGTTTTTCTTCTGTTATATGTGGCCTATCTGACCTCACATCATCATTAAATATGCTGAAAACAACATCGATCAATTAATTTAATAGTATAATAATCAACACTATTAAAATAATATAGACGTATTAATTACTTACTCCTCTAGCTTCTCTACTTCATCATCGTTGCAGTTGAGTAATACATACACCTGAACAGCCCTTAGCTCATCATCGTTCAGATATCTCTTCTTTATTTTACCCGATGGCTTTCCTGGGGCATTGAATACCTTCAGTATTGTATCATTACATTCATGATCTCCGTCGTCGTTTCTGGAAGCTCTTGTTCTATTAGTTGCAACATGAGGCTTAAAATACATCGAACAAAAGTTTGTGATCTCCTCGAGAACATAGGCTTCACAAATAGAACCCTTGACCCATGCCTTATTTTTCACCTTTCTTTTTAGGTGATTCAAATGTCGCTCGAACGGGTACATCCATCGATATTCGACGGGTCCACCAACACGTGCCTCATAGGATAGATGAATCGGCAAATGCTCCATAGAGTCGAAGAATCCATGAGGAAACACCCTCTCTAGCTTACACAGTATTATCGCAATGTCCTTCTCTTGCTTTTCTAGACGATCAACGAGCAATTTTTTAGTACAAAGATCCCTGAAGAATATGCTAAGCTCCGTCAATGGATCCCAAACTGCCTGCGGTAAGAATTCCTGAAATATAATTGGAATTAACCTCTCCATGAATACGTGACAATCGTGGCTCTTCATACCCATCAATTTATTTTCCTTCGGATTGACACATCTTCTCATATTTGATAGATATCCGTCTGGAAATTTTAGGCCCTGGATCCACCGATAAAGTCTCACTTTATCCTCCTTGTCCAGTGAGAAAATTGACTTCGGCAAGAACTGTTTTCCATTCTCCTCTATCAAATGCAACGCAGGGCGTTTGCATATTTCTTCTAAGTCCAACCTGGCCTTGGTATTGTCTTTCGTTTTTCCTTTTACGTCCATCACAGTATTAATTATGTTATCAAACATATTCTTTTCAATATGCATGACATCAAGATTATATCTGATCAGATTGGTACTCCAGTATGGCAGATCCCAGAATATGCTCCTCTTTGTCCAGTTATGATCGCTACCAAATCCATCGCACTTGTACCCAGTTGTATGATCTTCGATAGCACTTGGAAAATCTCTAACCTCCTTCCGTATCGTGGCTCCGCACCACCTTGGCGGTGGATCACCCTTCTCTATAACGTCGGCACGGAATGCATTCCTGTTCCTTCTGAACGGATGATCTTTTGGCAAAAATTGTCGATGACAATCAAGAGGCACGGTTTTCCTCCTGTTTCAAACGGAAAGCCTTACTACGGTCCATGCAATACGGATATGAGAGACGGCCATGAGTGCTCCATCCAGATAACATTCCATAGGCCGGAAAGTCGTTGATGGTCCACATAAGGGTTGCCTTCATCTGAAAATTTTGCTTCCTGGAAACATCGTACGTGTTAGCGCCTACTTCCCATAACTGATTCAACTCATCTATCAAAGGCTGTAAGTACACATCAATGTTTCTTTTGGGATTGTTCGGACCAGGAATTATAACGGTTAGAAACATGTACTGAGTCTCATGTACATCCAAGCCGGTAGGTTATACGGAGTGACAATCATATGCCAGCACGAATACTGGGATCCTAAAAGACCAAAAAGAGTAAAACCGTCAGAAGATAGCCCCAACCTGACATTACGCGGATCTTAAGCAAAATCAGGATACACTCGATCAAAGTACTTCCACACTTCTCCATCAGATGGGTGATCTAATACTCCTTCAATCTGTTCTTGTATGTGCCAACTTATATTTTCAGCTGTCTCTTTCACCATAAATAATCTTTGCAACCGCGACATTAAAGGCAAGTAGTACATTGAATCGGTCGGTCTTCTTGCACCGGTAGACCTTCCTGTACTAGTGGTCTTATAGCGATCAGCACCACAAAATCTGTACACATCTGCGTCCTTGTCGTCTTTGTAGTACAGCATGCACCCATTGCGACAAGAATCGATTTTCTCGTATCCCATCCAGAGCGATCTCACCATCTGTTTGCCATTGATTGTAAAAGTACAGAACAATTTTATAGGAGGACTGAACTTAGACTCACAATACAAACTCGCACGTACAAAAAAAGTCTAGGAATGAAAACCTAGGTACAGCAATCTAAGTACGATTGTTTATTTTTGATTCTTGGGGGTGACGGTAGAGGCTCGGGAAAGCGACGGCAGCTCTGTCTTACTCCTTCGACGATCGGACGTAGCCTTGGTTCTGATGAAGAAATACTCTCGGGATGTGTGGAAAGACTCTTGTGCGTGCCTTCGTCTCTCTGTATGTCCAGCCGGGTGGAGAGAGACTTTTTTACAAGGGAATGGCACCTCGTTATATTTTTTCGGATCCGGATCCTTTTGCAAGGGAATAGCACCTTGCTATTTATAGGAGTGGGGTGTGATCATTAGGGTTTGCAATGATTCCCCTTGAAAAGTCGGCGGCCAATAATCTGGACCATTGATCTTGATTGTATCACATTTGGGTAATTAATTTTGATTGCGCCAAATCCGTATGGGCAATTAATGTTGATTGCCATAAATCTTTGTGATAAACTCAGATCTCCTGCCACATGTTCATTCTGCTTTATTGTAATTAATCTGATTTGATTTGGATAATTATGATGATTGTAACAAATCTGGGTTGTTATGATTTGCTAGCAACCACAACTCTGAGGAGATAAGACTGCCACGTGTCTCAACTGTTGTGAGGACCGCCACGTGTCTCAGCTGTCATGAGGACCGCCACATGTCTCTCTGTCGTGTGCGGTTTCTAAGTGAATCGCATATGGGTGGCCCCCACAATCCTAGCCGCATGAAGGTAGCAGCCGCATGAGGCTGACAGCCGCATGAAGTTAGCAGCCGCATGAAGGTGGCAGCCGCATGAAGGAAGCAGTCGCATGAAGAGGGCGACCGCATGAAGATGGCAGCCGCATAGGGATGGCAGCCGCATGAAGGAAGCGGCCGCATGAAGAGGGCGGCCGCATGAAGATGGCAGCCGCATAGGGGTGGCAGCAGCATGAAGGAAGCGGCCGCATGAAGAGGGCGGCCGCATAAAAATGGCAGCCGCATAGGGGTGCTTGGGACTCGACGGATCCTGTCAGTTATAAAAGATTTTCTTCTTTTTCCAAGGAGCACGCCATCATTATTTCAGCTTTATGTCAGAGCTGTCATTCATTGTGTCAGAGCTGTCCTTCATTGCGTCAGAGCTGTCATCAGAGCAATTAATTGGGAGGTTGCTTTATGGCCAGCTGTAGAAGCGGACAGCGTATGGCCACGTGTCTTTGCCTGAGCCGCATGGAGCCGTTGGGGAGTTCTGAGCCGCATAAAGTTCTGAAGGATTCCTGAGCCGCATAAGGCTCCTTCTGTTTGGAGCCGCATGGGCTTTTCTTGTCCTTTTCCATGCTTCTACAAGGACCCTTCAAAGTTTTCAATTTTAAAAATGAAATACTTTGAAAAAGAAGCATGGCTATATATAAGCTCTTCTGGCCGCATAGGATATTCTGGCCGCATGGACTTCCTAGCCGCATAGGACGTTCTGGCCGTATGGACTTCTTAGCCGCATGGACTTCCTAGCCGCATGGGTCGTTTCTGGCCGCATAGACTGTCTGGCCGCATAGACTCTCTGCCACGTCTCCCTGCCACCTATGCATCTCATTTATTGCCCTTGATTTGCTTTGGATTTAAAGCCGCCTTTTGGGACAGGATCCCAAGGGTCGGTTCGGATTTGCCTTGATGACTAAAGAGTCGATTTTATAGCACGCGGATCGAAACGTTCATCGGTTCATGAGCCTCCCCTTTTGTCTGCCTATAAATAAGAGGGTTTGTGGAGAGGGTAGACTTCTTTACTTTCTCTCGTCTTTAACTCTTCTCGCTATCTTCGTCTTCCTTCTCCGCTCATCAGCCAACAATGGCCCCCAAGTCTTCTACAGCTGCGGCGAAGGGTAAGGGAGTGGCTTCTTCATCAGCTACGGCGCCTGAAGTCCACCCCGACGTTCACCCCCCCGTTGCTGGTAAGGGTTTGGGCAGATTGTATACTTTGAAACCATACCAAAGACAGCTCTATTGCATGCTTTATGCACAAGCCTTTAATGCGTTCCTCGTTTTCGTTGAACTGTTCAAATTGTATGGGCCGCATGTACGTTCCACATCCGAACCGCATGGGGGTATACCCAATGTTCGAGCCGTATGGGGGTTTGTCTAGTAGCCGCACAGGCACTTCACAAACTGAACCGCATAATGACCCGTCGCACAGAGCCGCATAAGCCTCTCTGAATCGGACCGCATGAAGCCCCCCCTTAAACAGGACCGCATAAGCTCGTCTGGATTGGGCCGTATAAGGGTCTGCTAAAACTGAGCCGCATAAGCTCCTCTGACTTGAGCCGCATAACGCTTCGCTAAGTAGAACCGCATAAGCCCACGCTAAACAGAGCCGCATAAGCTTACGCTAATTAGTGCCGCATAAGCTCATGTTCGAACAGAGCCGCATGAGCTCTTTTAAAACAGAACCGCATAAGCTCGTCTTTAAACAGATCCGCATAAGCTCGTCTTTAAATAGAGCCGCATAAGCTCGCCTTTAAATAGAGCCGCATAAGCTCATGTAAGCCAAAGCACACAGTAGTTTCGTTATAGCCATCTTTTGATTTTTTTTTCTTTTATTCTTCAGTGAATCTGCCAGTTAATGCAGCAGGAGAGACTCTGGTGGGTCGCACCCAATCGGCTATGGGCTATCGATATTACCATATAGTCGAGTATGCGATGAACCTGCTCCCAAAAGAGCCTTTGGAGAGGCTGAATGCTATCAAGAAACAGTCCTTTCACTTCCTCTGCGCCATGATAAACTTGGGGCAATTGGAGGGGGAATACCTGAAGCCTACGTTCCTCTTTGGGGTTGCTTTGTCTGTAAAGAACACCAGGGCGCTGGATATATCCGAGAGCTGGGACTTTACTCTTGACGGGGTGGAGATCCATATCCCTTCGATGGAACATCATTTTCCTCTGTCATGGTTCAATATGCTACCGCTAGACAGAAAGATGGTAGACTCCTTGACTCCAAGCAAGTCGGGGATATTTGTGGGAAACATCTATTACAATAGGAATTTGGGGTCAGCGTATGCGGGAAGGGAACCGGTCAGTCGGTACATGATGGGACTGGCTCCGGGTACCTTTATAAACGTCTCTGGTCCCAATTTCACATTCTCTCAGGCTGATACCTTCTTGAACCAGCTTGCTCGCAAAGGGTCGTATCCCGTCGGCCGGTTGGCATTGTCGAAATGGATAAACCCTATCCCTACGTGGGCCAACATGACCACGTGGATTCTGCAGAAATATGCGACTCCCCTGCGTGAGATCGGCCTCTACCACGCCATTCGGGGCACCTGTCATGGTCTATCCATAAATAAGCCGTTGTTCATGGCTCTTCTAGAGATGTACAACCGGCGGACAGGAACCTTCTTCACACTGGGAGGGGAGCTAGGACTCGCTCTCCATGAGATGTACGTTATCTCCAAGCTGCCCTGGGGGAAGAAGTCTTTGAAGTGTACACCCCTACGAGCGAAGAGCTTGAGGATATGGATCGGCAGTTCCCGGGCTTTGTTGCCGTGTATCGAAAATTGTTATGTCACCACAGTACTTGTCATCAGACGGCTATCAAGAAGGATGGTAGCTCGGAAGGGAGCATTACTCACACCACCACCTGGGTTTCGTACCTTTTCATACTAGGCGCCTCAGGCCGAGTTTCTTCTCGAGATCCTCAAACTCATGAGGGGTACAACACTTGGTGTCAACTGCCAAGAGATCTCGGTCCACGGGCGACACCTTTGGGAGTAAGACCGACTCCTTTAGTTATTTTTATCATGGTACTCAGCGACTGTCGGAGAAGGGGCTTTTGGCGAGATTTCTGATGGTGTGGCTATGAAACTGTGTATTCTGTGGAGGGGCAGGTTCCATTGAGAGAATCAGTCGTCATTTTATCCTCCCTGCCGTAAAGCTGGTCTTTGGGGCCAAGCTGGCTCTTCTTTTGGCCATGGTGTGCAACATACACCATGGCCTTCGTGCCTTTTCTTACAAGGTCATCGCCTGTGACACGGTGATGGATTTTGAGCGCATAGAGCTACCATACCATTATCTAATGGGGTGGATGTTAATGCACTGTCGTTCTTTGATGATGCCTGGAGTAGAAGATGGCGTCACGGCTGATGACGCTTTTATTTTCTGATTCCACCATCAGCCCTGGGAGTACAGCACCACGCCAGCCTGTCGGAGAGCACAGACGAGAGTGGATGGATATGCCTTTTTTGTGTCCGTACCTCGTTTTACTGCTGAAGAAGTGAGGGGAGTTCATGTTGATGGTACGGAACCTTCTCTCCTTTTGCCCGAGAAAATGATCCTTTGGTTGCGTAATATCCGTCCAGCACACCTAGTATATCGTAACCGCAATAACGTCTACCTAGAGCTCTACTTGCCCAGCCGGTTCTCCCGCCAGTTCGGATATAGCCAGCTGTTCTTCGACAGTTCCAGCTCTTGCATGGGCTTTGAAGGTAGCGTCTTGGATGGTATCAGGGCATGGCATTATTATGACACAGTTCATACCTGAACCACCTTTTCGGTTCCTGACGGTGATGGGCCAGGGGAGATTTTATATATGGCGGCCCTATACCATGTTACGGTGAGCAAGCCTTCCGTTAATTATGACCCGAGTACCAGCTTCATTGTGGGTACCGGCTTGGCGGAGAAGACCAAGGGGTCTAAGACGAGGAAGAGGAGGGCGAATACGGTTCCTGTGCCTGACTCGGAGTCCACAACTACGGACGAAGAGAATGACGAGCACGATGCAGGTAACTCTTCCCTCCGGTGGAAGATGTTGGGGCGGATCAGCCGTCTGTTGTGTCAGATGAGATGGTGGCGGATCAGCCGCCTATTGCACATGGTCCTATACGGAAACATAGCAGGCAAATCTCCCCTGTTGGCGATTTCCTTACTCCCGGAAATGGGCTGCGATCAGACGTCGCAGGCTAACTATAAAGGAGAGAAGCGAGGACGTCGACCCCGCTTCGGAGGTGAATCGAGTTACTACTATTTTTATTCAGTTCTTCCTTTCTCCTGAACTTTAATCTTAATCATTTTCCTTTCCCCTTGTAGGCGTCAGAAGAAGAGGAATCCCGAGAACCGACCACTATTTCTGAAGTCAATTCGGTCCTGAACACTTTGATCAATGACATGTGTGCCGGAATTATTTCTGCCGGGGCTCTCTCGGCGGAGGCTGAGGGATCTCACGTTGCTGAGGTCTCGACCCAAGACGACGGGGGATCCGATGAACCTGTCCCCGAAACTGCTGAATTTTATCAAGGTGACGCTGATCCAGTCGTATCTCCTTCCGGGGCGGCTGGGGCAGAAGAGCCAGCTGAATTCGGTTTGGGGGTTACTGGTGAGGGGACTATGGCGGTTGTGAGCGAGCCTCAGCCTCCACAACCCTACCCTGGTAAGATAAGCCAAATTTTGACTAGTGAGGAGGCCCATTCGCTTTATCATCACATCCTTCGGGTTATGCTGATTGATGGTTGCTCTGGACATACAGGTCCTGCCTCTTCACTGCCAATGACAGATATTGTCAGGGAAGGCTCTACCAGCGGGGATCTGGCGGGAGGGAGTGTGCCCCCTCCTTTCCTGACTTATATTTTGGGAGATCGAACGGAGACGCAACCGGGGCAGGGAGCAATGGTTCATGCGTCCCCCTCTACTCATGTGGCTATGGTGGTCGACCTCTCTGCCTTGCCGAGTATCCAGGTTCTCCTGGCCACGGAGGAGGAGTTAGCTGCTATCCATGAATCTTTTTGTTCAAAATTTGTTTCCCTGGTGGCAGGGGCGGCAGGTTCTGGCGTATCTCCTTTGACACTACCAGCTACACTTCCTCTGACACCGTCCTCTACGAAAGTTCTAGATGTGGCATCGCAGGATATAGTTGACAGTTTCTACCGCCACTTGAAGAGAAGGGTCGAAGCAGCTGTGGAGCGGGGGACCCCTTCGCTTTGGCCCGACAATGTGCCCGAGGCCAAATTGATATTCTTAAAGCCCTTTCTGGTGGGGCAGGGATAGCTGCGCTTCTGGAACCCAAATTGTTAGAGGCTGATCAGCTCGTGGCCCAGTTTCAAGTGCTGAGACAAGCTAATCTGTCTGGAGCAATAGATCAGGAGCGGGGCTTCCTTACCACTGTCCTGGAGAAGGTAAGGGCTACACGAGATAAGTCCAAGCCGGTTATAATGAAGGACCTCAGCGACCTATCTCTTCTATATGATCAGTTGAGCCACAGGAGCGAGGATTACATAGCTCGGGAAGCGGCCGCCTCTCGCAGAATAACTGATACAAGGGAGCAGATCCTCGAACTCCAGAGGAAGCTGGCCTTCTTGGAGTCTGAGCTTGAAGCTTCCCGTGCGGATAAAGAGCTGATCATCTATGAGGCCGAAAAGGTCTTCCGAGCTTCTGCTGGTCTGGAGCGTGCTTTGAAGAAGCTCGAGGATGGCTGGCGGGCGCATGTGCACCTAGAAGACGCTAAACGGCTGGCTCAGGAGGCCGAGCGTCGGGCCAGACAGGGATTCGAGCGGTCGACTGTCTTATTGAGGGATCGTCTCATGGAATTGTGTATCGTCGAACCATAGTCGGGTTTTTTTTTTGTTCCTTTCCTTTCTTGAGGGGGTGTGGTCCCCAGAACATGTAGTACTTTTGTCTTTCAAAATAAAAGAGTATGCTTTATTCTACCCTTTATTTGTATTGCTTATTGCGTTTGTGGTGTTGTGGTATTCGCCCCACTGGGGGACTGTTTGTGGACTTGCTACCCCTGGCATACCTTGGTTTCAGGTACGGATAACAAGTTTGATGGGGATACTTAGAAAATTCCACAGTGCGGTGGCCATGGAAGTTCCCGATATCCGGAGAAAGAATGCCATGGAGCAGCTGGGCTCCCTGGGCATGATGAGCAATTTGCGGTCAACAGAGGACATTTGTGGTCACCTGAGAATATTTGTGGTCAACTGAGGACGTTTGTGGTCAACAGAGGACATTTGTGGGCCTATTATCCTTGGCGTACCCTGGGATTTTTTTTGGTACGGATAACAAGTCGAGAGGGAACCAACATACTTACTCAGAGGTAATGAGGATATGGTAAATATGACGGTTTCTTCGATGGAGCTTTCCTACTCAGAGGTAATGAGGACATGGCAGGAGTGGGCTCCATGAAGGGTACATAGAACAACTCAGAGGTAATGAGGACGTAGATGTTCTATGTGAGGGGCGGTTTATTTTTGATAGAAGGGAAACAACTCAGAGGTAGCATCGACGTGGTTGTTTCGGAGAATCTGTGGATCTGTTACCTTTTTTGTGCACTGAGAGTGCAGGTATTGGATCATAAGGAGAGAGCTCCTTTAGGAGAAAAGTTCAGAGGTATGATCATACATGACTTACTACCTAAGAGAGGCGATATAGATTTATCTGTAGTGACCAGAGTGTGAGTTCAACGGTGCCTGCAGGTACATAACTCGACATTCTGGAGATTTGGGATCAGAATGTAAGTTCAGTGGTACCTGCGGGTACGTAACTCGACAATCTGGAGATTTGGAGTTGGGATGTGAGTTCAGCGGTACCAGGGGGTACGTAACCCATCAACCAGGGATATTTGGATTTGGAATGTGAGTTCAGCGGTACCAAGGGGTACATAACTCGACAATTTGGGGAATTTGTAGTCGGAATATGAGTTCAGCGGTACCAGGGGGTACATAACTCGTCAATCTGGGAAATTTGTAGGATGTCGTTTTAGACGTAATACTTCTTTAGTAACTTGCCGTTGATGGGCAACATGAGCAAGTCTCCATTTTGTTTTGCGAGGCGGTAAGCTCTACTGGAGAATACAGCATCGATGATGAACGGGCCTTTCCACTTTAACTGGAACTTGCCGACGATTTTGTGAGTCATAACCATCGGCCTCCGAATTGCCAGAACGAGATCGCCCACTTGGAATGTTCTGATTTTAATCTTTTTGTTGAAGGATCTGGAGATACGTGCTTGGTACAGCTCGATTCGTTGTTGAGCTAACATGCGTTTCTCATCTAGGGCCTCTAACTCTTGCAGTCGGCGATGGTGATTATCATCTATTGTCAACCGATAGGTGACGGCGATACGGATCGAGGGGATTTGAGTTTCCAGTGGGAGAACTGCCTCACTCCCATATACCAGAGAGAATGGTGTGTTTCCAGTGGCCGTCGGTACTGTAGTACGGTATGCCCACAAGCATTCGTCGAGCTTTTCATTCCAGTCGTGTTTGTTTGATGACACGAACTTCTTGAGAAGCTTGATGATTGTTTTGTTGAATGCTTCAGCCAGACCATTAGCCACCGGGTTATATGGTGTTGAAGCAATATTCTGGATTCGGTGTTTGTTGTAGAACCGATAGAAAGCGTGGCTTGCGAACTGCGGACCATTGTCGTGGATGATCCTTCGGGAGAGCCCAAAGCGGTAGATAACGTGATGCTTGAGGAAGCTGATCACATTTGAAGTCTTTACTTCTGCTAGTGGAATAGCCTCCGTCCATTTGGAGAAGTAATCTGTGATTGCGAGTATGAAGCGATGTCCTCGGGACGAAGGGGGAGTGATTGGACCAATAATGTCCATTCCTCATGCTTCGAATGGCCAGGATGCCACTGTCGGATGTAGAAACTCGGATGGCTGATAGATGGCTGATGGATGAAATCTGTGTGGACTTGACAGGCTTTGTATTTTTGTGCATAGTCTATCGCATCTGCAACCATCGTGGGCCAGTAGTAGCCCATTCGGTGAAGGCGATCCTGTAGTTTCGGGCCAGGCTGATGGGCCCCACAGATGCCGTCATGAGCTTCACGTACGGCTTATTTGGCTTCTGTATTTGACAGACATCGAAGCAGTAATCCATCGTATGATCGCTGATATAGCATTTTTGTCTCTGTATCGTAGAAGAATCTGAGGGAACGTCTTCTGATAGAAGTGGCTTCCTTTGGATTCTCTGGCAGGATGTCGTAGACTACGAAGTCAATGAATGGTTATCTCCAGTCTGGTACTTCGTTGACTGTTAGTATGGAGTAACTATCAACACATTGAACATTATTCCTGGGACAGACCACCTCACGGCCTATAATGTCAACCAGATGAAGAGCATGATTGGCTACTGCCAGGGAAGCAGCCAGACCTGCTAGGGCATCGGCTTCAATGTTCTGGAGCCTGGGAACGTGCTCTATGAAGAACCTTCCTAAGGACGAGATGATGTCAATCGCTATTTGGTGATAGGGAATCATGTCTTCATGACGCACTTCGTATGAGCCCCGGATCTGGTTGACGATTAGCTGCGAATCGCCGTATGCTTCAAGGTGCTCTACCCCCAGCTCTTTTGCAAGTCGGAGGCCAATGACCAAAGCATTGTACTCGGCCACATTGTTTGAAGAGGGCTCCATGAGGGAATAAGCTCGATTGATCACTAGCCCGATGGGCGAAATCAGCACTACTCCGACTCCAGCGATGATGTTGCCCTTGGACCCAGTTCTAGAAGCGCCGTCGAAGAACATCTCCCATATGGTATCATGGGAGGCCACATTTGAATTAGCGACCTCGTCTGGATTTTTTTCGTCTATTTTGGTTGACTCCGAACCTAGATGAGCTGCTAAAAAGTCTGCCAGAGCTTGACCTTTAACAGCTTTTTGCGGGACGAAGATCATGTAGTAGGGGGACAGTAATATCGCCCAGGTAGCGAGGCGAGAGCTGAGTGCACCTGGTTTAGTCATGAGGACCCGGAGGGGGTTGACTCTTGATATGACATAGATGGTTTGTCCCGTGACATAGTGTCGCATCTTCTGAATGGCGAATACCAGAGCAAGGCACTCCTTTTCTACGGCAGTGTATCGGTGTTCCGGCCCCATCATCATTCGGCTGAGGTAATATATAGCTTGCTCATGGCCTGCCTCGTTGTTTTGTGCTAACAGAGCACCGAGAGAATGTTCTATTGCTCGTACATAGAGTAGGAATGGTCTTCCAGCAACCGAGGCTACCAGGACTGGAGGGTTCGTCAAATATTCTTTGATGTTGTCGAAGGTGCGCTGGCATTCTTCATCCCATACGAATGAAATGCCTTTCTTCATGAGGTGGGTGAAGGGCTGACATCGTCCGGAGAGGTTGGAGATAAACCTCCTGATGTAGGCTAGTCTTCCTTGAAGGCCTCGGAGTTCACGGAGATTTTTTGGGGGACCCATCTCCATGATTGCCTTCGTCTTCTCAGGGTCTACGTGGATACCCTGGGATGTAATGATGAAACCCAAGAACTTTCTGCTGGATATGCCAAAGAAGGATTTTGTTGGATTTATTTTCAAATTGTGCGCTCGCATCAGGTCGAACACTGTCTTCAGATCATGCAGATGATCTTCCTTAGAGCGGCTTTTGACGACGATGTCATCGACGTAGCATTCCACCGTCTTGAGCAGGTGGTCTCTAAAGATGATGCTCATAGCTCTTTAATAGGTGGCGCCAGCGTTCTTTAAACCGAAAGGCATGACTGTGTAGCAGTATGTGCTAATTGGTGTTCGGAATGATGTATGCTTTTCATCATCAGGGAACATCTTGATTTGATTGTATCCTAAGAAACCATCCATAAATGACATACGCTCAAAGCCTCAGGTGTTGTCGATCAAGACGTCTGTGATAGGGAGAGGGAAATCATCCTTAGGACACGCCTCGTTCAGATTGCAAAAGTCGATGCAGATTCGAATCTTTCCACTTTTCTTGAGGACTGGTACTATGTTAGCCACCCAGTCTGGATGTTGTTCCTCACGGATGAAGCCGATGGCTATCAGTTTGTTGACCTCAGCTTCAATAGCATTCATGACGTCGGAGCGGAACCATCGTTATTGTTGTTTGATCAATTTTACGTCCAGACGGATGTTGAGCTTGTGAAGTGCAACCTCGAGGTTCAGTCCTGGCATATCTTCGTAGCTCCAGGCGAACACGTCGATGTATTCTCTGACGAGTTGTAGTAGTGATTCTCGCTCCTCATCTGTCATATTTTTGCTGACGAAGATGGGCTTTGGAGAGGACTCATCACCGAGATCGACTTGTACAACCTCATCCTCGGTGGGGGGCTCTCTTTGTTCGAACCGCTTCTCCCATTGCGCATCTAGTTGTTGTGTCCACGGCTCTAACTCAAGAAGTTCAGGAATGTCTTCATCTTCTTCGTAGGTATAGGCAAATGCCATATTGACAGACCAGACTTGCCTGAGCATGTCCCCGATGCTGACATATGAATCAGAAGTGGGTGATCCGGTTGAGTGTGAATGCCAGTCGCATTCCTCGTCTGAGCTTTCAGGGGTTGTTGCCGGTGTAACATAACCTAGCCCACATCTGGTTTTGTTGTAGTAGTCTCGTAGTTTCTCAGCCGGGACCGGCGATTGTAAGGGTAATCGCCGTCCAGTACCGTAGTTCAAGCCTGGTGTAGTTTCCAGATCATACCCTTGTTTTTGCATAGGGTACTTGGATTGGGAACTATACAGATACAGGGGCAATCTCCCGGTGTCGGGTTCGAGATCAACTTCTTCTACCCTGAAGGGTTATGGGTCATTCTTCCGTGTGAGCACCCTGAATTTCGGGTTGATTTTTTTTTCATTTTATTTTATTTTCTGATTGATTGGTTTTGATAAATAATTTATTTTGTTATTTTTTTTCCTAAGTGTACTTTTCCGTGCCTTTGATATTTGGAGTGTCAGGGATGTTCAACTCTGGAAATTTTCTTCATGAGTTTTGTAGTGGACATGATTACCTTCATGATGGTATATAGTGTCCCACTCAAACTTGTTTCCTTGTGCTCTTTTTGCTTCGCAGAACTTCTGGTCGAATTAGACCATTTGATCATTAATTGATTTTCCCACTCTTTTCCTTGATCATTATTAGCACGTTACCGTGACTTTTAATTTGGGAGCGCAAGACCAGTCAGTTTCTTGAAACCAACTTCTCATGCTTGATCTACTCGAGACGCTCGTCACCCATGACCTTCTGTCCCACTCAGACACGCCATTTTGTGCTCCATTTGCTTCGCACAACTTTCCTGACACGTGACCCAATTTTATTTTACCCTACGGCGTCATATTCATTTTCCAACTTGATTTGTGGGTCCCGTATCGACCAAAACCTGTCAGTCCCTAATATGGACATGGCCCACATTGAGCCTACTTCCCGTCCGATACTTGTGTCCCATTTATTGGAATCCCTATGTGCTACTTATTTACCCATGATCATCAACGTCTAATTTTAATTCGATTTTTGCTCAATGTCTGATTTTGACCCAATCCGGCTCCACCGAGTCCAGCCCAGCTCCATGTTACTCTCCATCATAACACCCTTATATTTTCTTGCCCAAAAATATCCAGTACTCTTATACCTATTTTTCTATATTTATTGGAATTTTCTGTTGATTTTAATCTCTATAGGAATGACCAATTTTTTCCCCATTTAATCCTAGCCATGGATTTTTCCTTCCATTTAATCCCATCCATTCAATCCCTACATACAACTTTTCCCTCACTTTCACACTCACAGCCAACACATGGCCGGCCCTAACCGCAAGAATACTCTTTTCTCTCTCTTCCTTTCATTTAATATCTCTCTCTTATCCTCTCTCTCTCTTCCACTCTAATTTTTTCCCACAAAAACTCCAACAGCAGCAACAAACCAACCCGACCTCCCCACTCCTCCTTGGCAGCCCGACAACCAGCCCCCTCCGGCGGGCCGACGCCGTCGGCCACAGCCGCCACCACTCCACGCTCCTCCATCTCCCCTCCTTCTTCTTCACCTATCCAACCACCTCCACCACCACTTAAACCAACCCGAGCCACCACCACCCGCCGCCTCGCCGTTCGCCATGGCCAGGCCGGCCTCCCCGTGCCGCACAGCGGCCAGCAGCAGCAGCTACACCGCGCACAAGCGCGCGCGGGCCACCGTCGTGCGTCGTCGTGCCGCCGCACGGCCGTCGTGGGCACTTTCCCCCTCCGACGAACTCAGGCCAACATCTCCCTGACGGCCACCGTCCTCCGGGACGCGCCGTCTAGGCGATTCGTACGTTTTGCACGACGTCCCGTCGTGACGAGCTCGGGAACGAGGCTGGAATCGCGTTCCGTCGCAGCAAGTTCGCACGCGTTTTCTGGGAATTCGACCGTTGGATCGGCGATTTCTTTGCTCCGTCACAATCTCGGTTCCACCTTTATTCCTGTAAATTTTCGTCCGTTAATTTTATCGTTTGATACATCAAAACCGGCCACCAAGTTGACCGTTTAAATTGTATTAAATTTGGACAGTTTCGCGGGGCCAACTTCGTCAGCTTGTATCTCCTCCACCGTAGCTCCGTTTGGCGTGATATCAGTTCTGGTACGAAGCTGGTATAACCCTCTTGCTACCCCTCCAGTTTCCTTTCATTGTGAGCTTGTTTGATTGGTTGAATTCGACGCCAAATTTGGCCGTCCGAATTCGTAATTTCTAACTTGTAAATTTCCATTTTTGAACACGGGACTCCAGATTTTATTTCTGACACCACCATTAAACTTGTGGCGTCGTTCTGGCATGTTTTCATATAAAATTTGTTAGATTTGGAGAACGTGGGCCCTGGCACGTTTTTCGGTGCAAAGTGGGTCCCACATTCTGGGTCAACGGGACTTTCTGACGCCGGCTCATCAGAATCCAATTCTGGACATACCGTTGAGTTCGTATCATCATTCTGGAATCGTTGACATATAATTTGCTAGGTTTTGGTGGACATTGGATCCGGCACGCATTTCGGTGCAAGTCGGATACCAATATCCGGGTCAACGGATCATTTTAAGATCGGCTCATCGGAATCCAATTCTGGAGATACCGTTGAGTTCGTATCTTCATTCTGGACTCGTTGACAGGTAGTTTGCTGAGTTTTGAGAACTTTGGCTCCGGCACGCATTTTCGTGCAAACCGAAATTCTAAGTTTTGGTCAACGGACCAAATTGAGATCGGGTCAACGGAATCCAATTCTGGAGATACCGTTGGGTTCGTATCGTCATTCTGGTTTCGTGGACATATAATTTGTTATATTTTACAGACTTGTTTTCTTGCACATTTTTCGGTGCAAAATGGCTCCGACACCGACACCGTTTTGACCCGAAATTATCTTTTTGCCCTTGTGTCCAAATTGGACCGTTGGGTAGGCTATCCTAGCTAATTTGACCATTCTGGACACGTTGGCGATGTTTATTTCATCGTCCGACAATGTTTGTTGATAATTTCTCCGAGTTTAACCTTTTTATAGTTAATTAATAATTAATTCTTATAATGTTCGTATTTCGGGATTAATACAACGAAACTGAGATCAGTCAATTCCAGTGATCTCACATCGTTAAAATTGACAAGTTGGACACGTGGATCACTATAATAAGATTATCAACTTTACCGATAATCTTTTTATCTCGATTTGCGTGACGTAAGTTTCGATGTACAAATAACGAAGTACACTTTATATTAGACTAGAATTGACCCTGTTTGACCAGAGTTGACCAGTTGACCCAAAGTCAACTGTAAGTCAACACTTGACCTAGTTTGACTAAATTATTGACCGGAGTTTACCTAGAGTTATTTTGACTTAGAAGAACCTAGGATAAAATAGACTGTTTGTAGAGTTTTATTTATTACAACTTGAACAACTTGTAACCTGTGTTGCTTTAAATAGGACTCTGTGGCTTCAGTTGGACCTCCTATACTTATTAGCTATTCAGGTTATCAGGCGAGTACATTCTCTGATCATTTCATATCCTGCTTAGAATTATTTCCTGCAGTAGATTACTTTACTTGTACTGTCATGTTGGTCACACGGATTGGTACTATATGGATCCCTTCTTGAGATGTTATCCTTAGGGAGCATCGGGTACTACATGTTCTGTGCGTTTCACTTACATGGAGTATCACTATGCTTCATTGGTTCTTCGATCACTTGTGACATATACTCCTATGATCACAGAGTCTTCCTGGAATCCTTATCCCATTATGGGTCTACTATGTACCACCCTTCGGGGGCTTATCACCCTTCGGGGGCTTATCACCCTTCGGGGGCTTACCACCCTTCGGGGGCTGTTACATAGAATCATAACATAACCTGGTTGGATCCTTGTGTATTGATTGGGGGTACGGGGGAGTAGAAGTGGACATGTGAATAATACACCAGTATTGTAGCATCAGAATCATTCCATAGTGTAGCATCAGAATCATCCCATGCCATTTACATGTCCATGTTTTACTCTGACTCACTAGCCACATGTTAGTTCTTTATTTATAGTAGATATTTCTATTACAGCTCTGTCACGCCCCAGAACCAGAATACTGGAGAGCGGGGGCGGACATAGCCAGCTGTGTATATTAAAATAGAATACATCTCAACTATACGGTCACGGCTGTCTAGATATGAGGGTTTACTACAAGCCAGCAGTCTCTTAAGGTCAAGCCTATTGTCTCAATCTCCAGCAATTAACAGAGTTACAAGATGTTAGAGCATCAAATATATATATATATAAGGCGTCCCAAATATTACATATCGGATGATCATGAAGCTAATCGTACAAAATGATAGGACTAGCAAGAGTTCGGTCAAACATGATCAACCCTAGGATTTGTTAATCATGTTTACAGCCCGTAGGCAGACAGTAAATAAATGTGCATCGAGCTAACAGGTGCTCGTCGGCTAAACGCCTCAAAAGAATAAATTTACATATAAGTGGATGAAACAAAAAGGAAAAACCCACTCGTAGCCCGGGTTCCGTCTAGTGTTCACCATTGGGCTGGAAGCTTGGTAGATCCTCGGGAGCTGCTCCGAAATCTGGCCACACAAAACCAGCTGGGTCAAACCCCAGAAAGAGCAAGTGCCACAAGGAGGCCACAAATAAGAACAAAAGCCAGCATATCAGAACATAAAGAATAAAAGAAAGTACAAGTAGTAAAGTACACAGGGCGATAAACGACTAGGGACGTGGAACCATTCCGGGAGCCAGGTTACAATCCTTAAACCAAACAAGGACCGGGATTGTACCCCTTCGCCTGAATAGCTCACTGTCTCTACCCATTTATCGTTAGAGATAAGTAAAACAATCATGATCAAGAGTTCCAGGTACAGGGGCTAGACAAGACTTAGACAGAGCTGGACACCATTCATTCACAATCGGCCAAGCAAGTACTACGGCTTACTACTTTAACTAACTAGGGTTATCACAAGCCTAATTACTAACAAGATGCAAATAAGAAACTTCCAGTCCCAAGCCCTGCAGACTATTCAGTTATCCTTCCGTGGGTTGAGAGTTATAGGTGGGTACATTCCCGGGAGACAAATGTACCCTTAGGTGACTTAGAGGGTGCAACACATGACAGTGTGCTGGAAATATGCTCTACTCGTCGGCAAGCTACAAGTCCATTAAAGCGCCCAGATAACGAGATTGCCTGTGACTGGGAATTCTCCATGTTCTAGTTTGATCTAATCATTAGCCTAATCCAATTTAGCGCGAGTCCCTGGCCGTGGTACCCAGGAAGTCACGTCCTAGACATGATACAAGACAAGACAAGTGGATTGTACAAGCAAGCAAGCAGGAGCACCCACGGTGTCAAGTTGATTATACGAGTCAAGTTACAAGTTACAAGTCAAGTCAAGTCAGGTCAAGTACAGGTCAAGTCAAGTACAT
Source organism: Iris pallida (assembly GCA_029216955.1). Classification (NCBI taxonomy): domain Eukaryota; kingdom Viridiplantae; phylum Streptophyta; class Magnoliopsida; order Asparagales; family Iridaceae; genus Iris; species Iris pallida. The sequence continues at coordinate 6,687,623 of JANAVB010018399.1, read as the reverse complement.
GTCAAGAGTGCGCCGCCACGGGCCACTATCAAGTCAGGTTGGTCATGTCAGGAGTGCACCACTACGGGTCACTGTCGTGTTATGCTAGTTCCTTGTCATGCTATGCCATGTACAATAGTCATTCCAAACATATTAAGTAAAATCAGTTCATGACAAAAGGCGTAAAGATATAAAATGGACGTAAAATATCTAATAAAATACCAATATATATAGGACTATAGAAGAGCCAAGCATAGAGAAATAAAACCAAAACTCCAAGAGCCAATGGTTTGCGTAAGGGGTCAGGGGGTTAGATTGCGCAGGTGTCAGCTGCGCAGGGTGCCAAGTGCGCAGGGGCAGAGGGCACAGGGACAGATTGCGCATGAACAGACTACGCAGGAGTGAACTGCGCAGGGGTGGATTGCGCAGGGGTGGATTGCGTAATGGTCGAGTGCGCAGGGATGGCGCAGGGGTGGATTGCACAATGGTCGAGTGCGCAGGGGTGGATTGTGCAATGGTCGAGTGCGCAGGGGTTACTTTGCGCATGGCTGGCTTGCGCATGGCTAGCTTGCGCCAGCGCAATCCAGCGCAGCGCAAAGCACTGGCTGAGCCTATGCGCAATCGGCCATGCACTAAAGAGCACAGGCCGGGGTGCGCAAACGGTCAAGTGCTAAAGAGCACTGGCCGAGAGCCTTCACCAAGGCTGAGATGAACTCCTCAAGAACACCAAAAACTTCAAATCTTCATAACTTAGCCAAATCAAAACCAAATCTAGATTTTCAAAGTTCTAACTTGAGTAAAATCGAATTCTCTTCCATATGGAAGCATCAAAACATGCAAAAATCGAAGTTTAATGGATCAAAACCAAGGATTTTCGAAAATGGTTAAAACCTAGATCTAGAAAAATGAAAGCTCCAAATCACAAAATGTCAAGTTCTAAAGTTGTTCTCCATGGCCTAATCTAGTTAATGGACAAATAAAAAGTGGTGCTTATTTGATGGCAAGGTGCACTTGCCTATGGGTTGGGAAGTTGTGTGGAAGAAGGAAGAAGAAGAAGTTGTAAGAAATTAATGGGGTTATGGAGGAGAGAGAAAAAGTTGGTGGGTTTTAATGAGGGTGGTTGTGATGGAATGGAGGTGGAGAATAGGCTAAGGTGTTCCACTCATGATGAACCAAGCCAAACCAACCAACTCCACAAAATAAAACCAAGCCATGGTCCAAAATCTATTTACGAGAACCCGAATCCACAAGTCAAGAAAATAAAATACGTGTCGAAATCAAATCACGAGTACAAATACGAAATACAGGAAATGGGGGTGACAACTCTACCCACCTTCAAAGAATTCTGTCCTCTGAATTTAATCAAGGAGCTAGAGATTGCCACGACAAGCTATACTAAACACAGGCAAGCTACACTAAGCAGTTCAATCATACAATCATACAATGCAAGCAAGGAAGAAAAAGCATAAGGCACAAGGAAGACATTATACCTTACGAGTCAAACAGGTAGGGGTATCGCGATCGGATGTCATCCTCACGCTCCCACGTTGACTCACCTAGAGAGTGATGACCCCAAGCAACACGGACTAAGTTAATAGTCTTGTTCTTGAGCGTCTTTTCCCTCTGGTCCAAAATAGACACGGGCCTCTCCTCATACGAAAGGTTGGTACCAACAACTAATTCCGAATGATCTAGGATATGGCTCAGGTCCGGGATGTACCGTCTTAATTGGGATACATGGAATAGATTATGTACCTCACTTAGCGACGGCGGAAGAGCGAGACGATAGGACACATCACCTACTCGCTCTAGAATATCGAACGGCCCTATATACCTAGGACTAAGCTTTCCCCGTATGCCAAAACGAATGACGCCATGGGTAGGCGAGATCCTAAGGAATACATGGTCGTCGACAGCAAATTCTAAGGGATGTCGATGAGCATCGGCCCAATAGCGCTGGCGATCCTGAGCAACTCGGAGGTGATCTCTGACTCTCCTGACCACTTTAACCGTCTGAGAAATTAGTTCTGGACCGAGCATCTGCCTCTCTCCGACATCGTCCCATGCTAACGGGGATCTGCACTTCCTACCATACAGAGCCTCGAAGGGTGCCATCTGGATACTGGCCTGAAAACTATTGTTGTACAAGAATTCCACCAGGTGCAGGTGATCCTCCCATGAACCATCGAAGTCAAGGGTACATGACCGCAACATATCTTCAAGAGTTTTTATAGTATGCTCTGACTGCCTATCTGTCTGTGGATGATACGCTGAGCTGAACTTGAGACGAGTCCCCAAAATTTGATGAAGACTGCGCCAGAAGTGCGATATGAATCTCATATCCCTGTCTGATACTATGCTGACTGGCACTCCGTGAAGTCGGACGATCTGCCTGAGATATATCTCTGCTAGCTGTGCCATCGACTGTCCTACTCTAAATGGAAGAAAGTGTGCCACCTTGGTAAGCCTGTCCACAATGACCCAAATAGCATCTCTGCCGGCCGGAGATCTGGGTAATCCAGTCACGAAATCCATGGTTATGTGTTCCCACTTCCAATCTGGGATCGGCAAGGGTTGAAGAAGTCCAGCTGGCCTCTGATGTTCAGCCTTGACTTGTTGGCAAACCAAACATCGAGAGACATACCGGGCTATCTCCCTCTTCATACCATTCCACCAAAAGTGTTGACGAATATCTCGGTACATCTTCGTGCTGCCTGGGTGGATAGAATACTGCGAACTGTGAGCCTCTGCCATGACTTCCTGTCTGATATCTCTACTGGGTACACAAAGACGCGTGCCGTGTCGAAGTATACCATCTTCATGGATGTATAACTCTGGCCTGTGTCCTGCCTCGCACTCTGCTCTGAGCCGCTGAATCTTAGAATCTGTTAACTGTGCTGTCCGGATCCTCTCAACTATGGTGGACTGAATCTGTAGGCTGGCCATCAATGCCATATTGGAAGGAAGAATCACTTCAATTCCCATCTTCTGAAGATCTGCCAATAGCTCTGGTTGTGCTGTAAGAAGGTAGACTCCGGCTCTCCTGCTCAACGCATCTGCTACCACGTTGGCCTTCCCTGGATGATACTGCAAATCTACATCGTAGTCCACCAGTAGCTCAAGCCATCTTCTCTGTCGCATATTAAGATCCTTCTGGGTGAAAATATACTTCAGGCTCTTATGATCAGTAAATATCTCCACTCTTTCTCCGTACAAGTAGTGCCTCCACAACTTAAGTGCAAATACTACTGCTGCTAGCTCCAAGTCGTGGGTCGGGTAATTCTTCTCATGATCATGGAGTTGACGTGACACATAAGCAATTACCTTCCCATGCTGCATCAAAACACATCCCAATCCTCTGCCTGAAGTGTCGTAATAAACTGTGAATCCTCCGGTCCCATCTGGAAGGGTGAGAATGGGAGCCGTTATCAAACCTCGCTTCAACTTCTCAAATAATTTCTGACATTCTGTTGTCCAAACGAACGGCACATCCTTGCGGGTCAACTGGGTCATCGGCGCTGAAATCCTTGCAAAATCTGAGACGAACCGCCGGTAGTAGCCGGCCAATCCAAGAAAGCTGCGAACTTCTGCCACTGAGCTGGGTACTGGCCATGTCTCGATAGCCACAATCTTCTGGGGATCCACTTCCACTCCTCCTCTGGTAATGATGTGACCCAAGTAAGAAATGCGATCGAGCCAGAACTCGCATTTACTGAACTTGGCGTACAACTGGTGCTCTCTGAGAATCTGGAGGACAACTCTGAGATGCTGCTCGTGCTCTGCTTCACTCTTGCTGTAGACCAGGATGTCATCAAGGAATACTATCACAAACTGATCCAAGTAAGGCATGAAAATACGGTTCATGAGGTCCATGAACACTGTCGGCGCATTGGTCGCTCCAAAGGGCACAACTAGAAACTCCCAATGCCCATACCTCGATCTGAACGCCATCTTCGGGATGTCCTGCTCTCTGACTCTGATCTGGTGGTATCCTGACCGCAAGTCTATCTTCGAGAAAACTGAAGCCCCCTTGAGTTGATCAAACAAGTCATCTATCCTCGGGAGAGGGTATCTGTTCTTGATTGTCACTGAGTTCAAGGTACGATAATCAACACATAGCCTGGACGTACTATCCTTCTTTTTCACAAGAAGCATCGGGGCTCCCCAAGGCGATCCACTTGCACGAATGAATCCCTTGGTCCTGAGTTCTTCAATTATCTTGTACAAAATCTCCAACTCTGAAGGCGCCATTCTGTAGACTCGCTCTGATACTGGTGCTGTCCCGGGAATCAAGTCGATGGTGAACTCGATCTCCCGCTCTGGTGGCATCCCTGGAAGTTCCTCTGGGAAGACATCTGGAAACTCTTCAACTATCCGGGGCAACTGCACTGCTGCTACTGCCATCCGCAATACTGGAGGAGATGGCTCTACTGTGCCTCTGGAAAATAAAAACTCTGGCTCTCCGGGAATACTAAAGACAACTCTGCCAACATGGCAGTCTATCCTAGCATAATGGTTCCTCAACCAATCCATGCCTAGGACTACATCATAGTCTGCCATAGGGAACTCTATGAGCCTAGCGGGGAACTCTCTACCGCTAACTACGATCCGACACGGGGAAAACACTCGATCTACTCCCACAAGACCATTACCAGTAAGTATATTGAGCCTCACTGATAATGACTCGGGCTCCAATCCTATCCGTGTCGCGAATTGTGCAGACATGAATGAATGCGATGCACCAGAATCAAATAATACAGATGTTGGAAAGGTGTTGACGAGAATAGTACCTGCCACTACCTCACCTGGTGCAACTTCTTCTTCCATGGTCATCATCATAGCCTGACCTCTAGCTGCGGGTCCTCTCTGCTGGGAACCCCTCTGCCGACTCTGTGCTGGAGCCTGGGTGAACTGCTGCTGGAAGGTATGGGCCTGGGGCGCCAATGGCCTCGGGTACTGCTGTTGCTGCTGCTGCTGGACTGGAACTGGGGCTGGTCCTCTCACCGAAGAACTAGAAAGGTTGGATGATGATGGACCTCCCCTATTCGGGTAGGTCCCTATCTTATGATCTGCTCCTCCGTAAGCCAGGCACAATCCCTGCGCCCTATGACACTCTGCCACTACATGGCCCGACTTCCCGCAATGCGAACATCCCATCGCGGAAGATTGCTTCTGCTTCTGCTGCTGCGGATACGTCGGGGTTGAATGCTGAACCGACGTCACTGAGACCGCCCGCCTCGGAGTTCCAATGGTTATACCCCTAGCTGCCGGGGATGGAGCTGAAGATTGGTACATCTGGTTGTGGGACCGCTTCCTGCCTCCGGTCCTGTCCACAATTCTCCGGGAGGTATACTCATGCCTCCTTGCTGCCTTCAACATTGCATCGAACGTCTGGTGCTCGAACTGCTCCACAGCCAATAATATCTCTAAGTGCAGCCCTTGCTGGAACCGCTGAGCCCTATCGAACTCGGTTGCCACCAAGGTGGGGGCGAACCTACTCAGCCTAGAAAACTCGGTCGCATAGCCATCGACCGTCCTGTCTCATTGCTTCAAGTTGGTGAATCTGGTCTGCAGGTCGTACCGTGCCACCGTATCGAAGTACTTTGTCTGGAACCTCTCTATGAACGTCACCCAAGGGACTGGTGCCGCTAACCCCATGGCCTGAGCTGCCCACCAATCGCGAGCCAAGTCTAACAACTGTAGGCGTACCACCGACACCTTCTCATTCTCAGGTGTCCTAGCTGCTTCCAGGACCACCTCGGTATCCTGAAGCCAAGCGTCCGCGGCAATCGCATCTTCACTGTCGTCAAAGAAGGGAGGGTTCAAGCGCTTGAAACTGTTGGCCGCCTGATTCCCTTGGGGACCTCCTCGGTTTAGTGCATCATGAACTTCCTGGTGCAAGGTGTCGCCTCGACGATCTTGGGATGCAAGCAGTTCTCCGATAAGCCCTACCAAAGGTCCCTCATCCTGTCTAACTGGTTGAACGGGCGGAGCTGCCTGAACTGGAGGTTCCGAGCCTCCGGGAAGCATAACTCGGGAGGCTACTCCAGAGTGCTGAGCTTGATCTTCCTGGCGCTGGGGTACTTGCTTAGCTTTTTCTGGCTGGTTGGCAGGTCCGGGAGCAATGCCGCTGAAGAAGACGACATAGGGAACAATAAGGAAAGGACCAGGACGGATCAATGATACAAGCAATGTGATCAGGTCGAGATTCTCGGGGATTTAAAGATACGAGCAGAGATCAAGAACGAATATTGATTGAGATATATATTCGGTAAACCCTCACATTTCTTGATTGACAAGACCTACATGGGCCACCACTTAAACCGTGTCACGCCCCAGAACCAGAATACTGGAGAGCGGGGGCGGACATAGCCAGCTACGTATCTTGAAATAGAATATATCTCAACTATACGGTCACGGCTGTCTAGATATGAGGGTTTACTACAAGCCAGCAGTCTCTTAAGGTCAAGCCTATTGTCTCAATCTCCAGCAATTAACAGAGTTACAAGATGTTAGAGCATCAAATATATATATATATAAGGCATCCCAAATATTACATATCGGATGATCATGAAGCTAGTCGTACAAAATGATAGGACTAGCAAGAGTTCGGTCATACATGATCAACCCTAGGATTTGTTAATCATGTTTACAGCCCGTAGGTAGACAGTAAATAAATGTGCATCGAGCTAAAAGGTGCTCGTCGGCTAAACGTCTCAAAAGAATAAATTTACATATAAGTGGGTGAAACAAAAAGGAAAAACCCACTCGTAGCCCGGTTTCCGTCTAGTGTTCACCATTGGGCTGAAAGCTTGGTAGATCCTCGGGAGCTGCTCCGAAATCTGGCCACACAAAACCAGCTGGGTCAAACCCCAGAAAGTGCAAGTGCCACAAGGAGGCCACAAATAAGAACAAAAGCCAGCATATCAGAACATAAAGAATAAAAGAAAGTACAAGTAGTAAAGTACACAGGGCGATAAACGACTAGGGACGTGGAACCATTCCGGGAGCCAGGTTACAATCCTTAAACCAAACAAGGACCGGAATTGTACCCCTTCGTCTGAATAGCTCACTGTCTCTACCCATTTATCGTTAGAGATAAGTAAAACAACCATGATCAAGAGTTCCAGGTACAGGGGCTAGACAAGACTTAGACAGAGCTGGACACCATTCATTCACAATCGGCCAAGCAAGTACTACGGCTTACTACTTTAACTAACTAGGGTTATAACAAGCCTAATTACTAACAAGATGCAAGTGAAAAACTCCCAGTCCCAAGTCCTGCAGACTATCCAGTTATCCTTCCGCGGGTTGAGAGTTATAGGTGGGTACATTGCCCGGGAGACAAATATACCCTTAGGTAACTTAGAGGGTGCAACACATGACAGTGTGCTGGAAATGTGCTCTACTCGTCGGCAAGCTACAAGTCCATTAAAGCGCCCAGATAACGAGATTGCCTGTGACTGGGAATTCTCCATGTTCTAGTTTGATCTAATCATTAGCCTAATCCGATTTAGCGCGAGTCCCTGGCCGTAGTACCCAGGAAGTCACGTCCTAGACATGATGCAAGACAAGACAAGTGGATTGTACAAGCAAGCAAACAGGAGCACCCACGGTGTCAAGTTGATTATACGAGTCAAGTTACAAGTTACAAGTCAAGTCAAGTCAGGTCAAGTACAGGTCAAGTTAAGTACATGTCAAGAGTGCGCCGCCACGGGCCACTATCAAGTCAGGTTGGTCATGTCAGGAGTGCACCACTACGGGTCACTGTCGTGTTATGCTAGTGCCTTGTCATACCATGCCTTGTACAATAGTCATTCCAAACATATTAAGTAAAATCAGTTCATGACAAAAGGCGTAAAGATATAAAATGGACGTAAAATATCTAATAAAATACCAATATATATAGGACTATAGAAGAGCCAAGCTTAGAGAAATAAAACCAAAACTCCAAGAGCCAATGGTTTGCGCAAGGGGTCAGGGGGTTAGATTGCGCAGGTGTCAGCTGCGCAGGGTGCCAAGTGCGCAGGGGCACAGGGCGCAGGGGCAGATTGCGCATGAACAGACTGCGCAGGAGTGAACTACGCAGGGGTGGATTACGCAGGGGTGGATTGCTCAATGGTCGAGTGCGCAGGGGTGGATTGCGCGGAGGAGGTTTGCGCAATGGTCGAGTGCGCAGGGGTGGATTGCGCAGGGGTGGATTGCGCAATGGTCGAGTGCGCAGGGGTTACTTTGTGCATGGTTGGCTTGCGTATAGCTAGCTTGCGCTAGCGCAATCCAGCGTAGCGCAAAGCACTGGCTGAGCCTATGTGCAATCGGCCATGCGCTAAAGAGCACAGGCCGGGGTGCGCAAACGGTCAAGTGCTAAAGAGCACTGGCCGAGAGCCTTCACCAAGGCTGAGATGAACTCCTCAAGAACACCAAAAACTTCAAATCTTCATAACTTAGCCAAATCAAAACCAAATCTAGATTTTCAAAGTTCTAACTTGAGTAAAATCGAATTCTCTTCCACATGGAAGCATCAAAACATGCAAAAATCAAAGTTTAATGGATCAAAACTAAGGATTTTCGAAAATGGTTAAAACCTAGATCTAGAAAAATGAAAGCTCCAAATCACAAAATGTCAAGTTCTAAAGTTGTTCTCCATGGCCTAATCTAGTTAATGGACAAATAAAAAATGGTGCTTATTTGATGGCAAGGTGCACTTGCCTATGGGTTGGGGAGTTGTGTGGAAGAAGGAAGAAGAAGAAGTTGTAAGAAATTAATGGGGTTATGGAGGAGAGAGAAAAAGTTGGTGGGTTTTAATGAGGGTGGTTGTGATGGAATGGAGGCGGAGAATAGGCTAAGGTGTTCCACTCATGATGAACCAAACCAAACCAAACCAACTCCACAAAATAAAACCAAGCCATGGTCCAAAACCCATTTACGAGAACCCGAATCCACAAGTCCAGAAAATAAAATACGTGCCGAAATCAAATCACGAGTACAAATACGAAATACAGAAAATAGGGGTGACAAGCTCTCTCTCTATTTACATACTGCATTTCTTTCAGTACCTGTATCTTACTTTACTGCATGATTATATTTTCTAACCTGCTATGAACTGTTGAGATGTATTGTGCTCGCTCCTTGTAATGCTCCAGTCCCAAAATATGTAGGACTAAGAACGTAGATATGCCAGCTGTATACATACAAAGTACACTCCAATATATGAAAACCTCGTAGGAATACATAAGCTGTAAAATGCAGTAGAACCATACTAATCTCATCCACACCAAATAAATGAATAAAAGATATCATAAAATGATAATGAATTGTCTTGATACAATATGTTGGGCGAAGACAAATCTATTACCAATAAAATAAAGAAAAATACATGGAAAATGAAATGAGTGGCGAGCAAAGCGAAGACGATCCAAGTACAATCATCCTCGAAGGAATAGCGATGATTACGGCTAGAGCTAGAACACTTGCGAAAGACAATAGCACACACTTGGAGAGATAACCAGGTCCTCAGAGGGACGTAACAAGACACATAATATCATGCCATATAAACTGAATAAATATTGCTCAAATAAATAAGTAAATCGAATTATAACATGGTCCAATACGCACCTACTGAACGAGCGTACCATCCCTCCAACCAAACAAGGACAGAAGATGGTAAACTAATTCACGGTGACGTATCTTTCCATGCTATGAGTCCAATATGGTATCCGGACCCCAACAAGGTTCAATACCTTCTCATCGAAGTAGTAAGTCACACCTACAACCAAACAAGGACAAGATGTGACGAACTAATCCGTGACAAGTTATTGTTCCAAGCTACGGTCAGATACAAGTAACCAAACCAAAAGTACTCATAGCTAACGGATAAAGGTAGCCTACCGTTCTAAGTAAAATGTAGTTAAAAACAATCCTTCCTACGCATGGGCCCTGGCTAAATAGGATCGGCATAGTCCCTCTTGGGCACCAGAGGCCCCATCAGTAAGAGCATGACGTTCCGCAGAATCGTCAGTGGCCGTCAGTAATCATGGGTCATCAACCCCGTATCTCCAGCGGAGAGTCCGGGTCACAAGGGAAAGTATATCGAAGCCCATATGCTAAGGAATTTTCCTCCCCGCTAAGTCAAACTAGCATGCAACCTCTATTAGCGGTTATTCCTATCACACGGCTTGTACGTACTAGTGGCCAGCCAATCATATACTTCCATGTTCTACATACGACACAACTTCGTGTTACAACGTGTCAAGGCCATGAATACAACACACAAAGGTGGTCCCTTAAATCTAGGTTTAATGTGTAAAAAAAATAATACATAGCAGGAAAAATGAACAGTAAGTTCTAACAGGTTAAGCCATGTATCACAGTTTATTTTGCATAAAGAAATAAATAATGCATGAAATATGAGCTAAAATAAATAAATAGCAAAAAGCAAGGTGTCTTGCCTGAGGTCCTTGCTGGTGAAACCGACAATCCAGTTGGGTACAGAATACTCACAGGGCTACACAAGATGAACTCAGACGATGTGACAAACTTCTAAAATAAAACCAAAAATAAAATATTCTGAAATTTTTTTAAGAAAAATATATGATATGTATTTTTCTGTCAGTATTCCGAAACTTCAAACGGATCGTGATTCTGATTCCTGGTTCTCCCAGAATTTCAAAAACACTAAAACGTGTCAGATTTTCCAGAAAATTAAGTTCCAAATTTATTAAAATAAAATTTATATTCAGAAAATATACCTCAATACAATTCCAACAAAAAAAACTGGAGGTCAAAAGGAGTCCGGAGTTGAGAGTTATGGTCATTCGAAGTTGCTACAACCTTTGAAAATTGAGGCTGAATTTATGACGAAAAAAGAGAGAAATTTTGACAAGGATGGTTTGAAAGATGATTTGTGGTAAAAATAATATGGAGGAGTACCTGCCTATTTATAGGATCTGGAAATTCCCAATTAGATAAGAATTATGATTCCTTTAAACCCAATTTAGATATTTCCTAATTTAATTTAAAAGCAATCAAATCCAAATCCAAATCCAAATCCAAATCCAAATCCAAATCTAATTTAAATCAAATCAAATTCTCTTAGTTTAAAATCAAATCAATTAATTCCAATTTAAATCTATTTAAAATTTTAGCTCAAAATCAAATGGGATAAATCAATTTCGAATATTTAACTATTTAAATAAATCCAAAAATCAAATCAAGATTTAAATGGCCACCATAACTTCCAAATATATTTTTCAAAATACCAATAATAATAATTTCGAAAATAAAAATATTTTTAAATATCTTTTTAAATAATAAAATATTTATTAATAAATCTCGAAAATTATATTTTTATTTAAAATAGACTAAATAAATAATTACAAAATATATGTATGCACGAATAATGCATACATGATTATGCTTTTCCTAGTATATAATGAAATATTATTTATGATTAATAACTGCTAAAAATAAAAAGGTTTTTTATAGCAAGAATAATAATTATATAATATTTTGAAAGTGTATAATAAAATAGAAAAATATTTTTCTAAAATATGTACGCTCGCACATATTCGCACTTGACGAGCAACTACGAAAAATAAAATTTCGTGCGCGACGTACAATACGACTATGCGACGTACAATACAAAATTTTTAAATCAGTACCAAATTTAATATATATAAAAAATATAGTAGAAATTTAGGAGTTTTACATCCTACCCAACTTAAAAGAATTTCGTCCCCGAAATTAAGAATTAGGAGGGGGTTGAGAAGGCACAACGGTAGATAGGAGGGTTTAAGGAAGTTTATATGGTCGTAGTCTAGGTTGAGTGTATGATTAAGAGACGATTGTAGTAACTCTTAAATTCAAGTGATTAGAAAGTCAAGATTGTAAATTTAGTGTCGAGGGAAAGGTCGAGTAGTTCAAGACAAAGATATGGTTACATTGGGTGGTAATGGTCATGGTGATAGGACAGTTAGAGGAGTTTTAGTACGACGCTTTCGTCCTTCTAAAATAGGTGAAGGCGAACGCAATATAGAGTTCGAAGGAGGCGTTATTGAATATGAATATATGGTTTAAAGGCGACCGAATAATTCAAAAGGAGTTGTCAAGGCAGTCGCGGATGGGACTCTAGAGGACAAGTTTAGCTATGTCCCCATCCACGTAGGATAATATGTGATAAGCGAACCAAAGTGTAATAGGTTGATCAGACCATCATGCACCGGTTCTGATTAGACAATATGTTAGTGGGTGCACCCAATAAAATATGTCATGATCAAGCTTGATAACGAAATAAGCTTGCAAAACTGAAGCTACGTTAGCAGCGCGAGATAGTCAAAATATGAGCAAGGGAGGTACTGATGAAGGAAATTTTAAATAGTCCCAGATCTTTTAAGATCAAGGCTCGCCCGAAGTTCGGGCCTATACAGTTGTCTTGGTTGACTAGCTAAGTTAGGGTCCTCTGAACTTATAGGCTAAGCAAACGTATCCACATGGGTCACAAGGACAAAGGCTTTGTTGGGCCGTGAGGTATTCTACCCAACTTACAAGAGTTAAACTAGTAATGGGATGAGACAATGGATTAGGCAATCAAGATAAAGCACAAATTTAAGCATTTAAGGAACTAAGTAGAACAAAATTCACCTATCGGGTTAAGGGATTGAGTCAAGGTTGGATCTCTTAATTGAAGTCGGAAAGTATTTTGGTGTCATGGTAGAGGTTATAGTTTGGCCATTTTGACCAGAAGGTCCTATCATGAAATAGTTTACAAGAAGACGTGTTTTAGTAGGACATGATACATCTACATGAAGGTGGACTTGTCTAGGTCTTACATATAAAATTTGTTGGAAGAAAAAGTGTAGTGTTGTACTCCAAATATACAAGTCACGGTAAGGGACTCCAGAAGATCAAAAATAGAAAGTGGGAGTTCACGAGGTGATAATTAATGCACAAAATAAAGAAGATCAAGTTAAAGCATAAAATAAAATTAATTAAAGAATCCATAAAAAACAATTTAGAAACACAATTCCGGAGAGAAGATAGTCTCCAAGATGAATACAATTAAGGAACCATTAACTCATTATTCAAATTGTAAATGGGTTAGAAGGTCGTAATTAAAAGATCTAGAATTGAAGGAAGGTCGAGTAAGTCGAGGTAAAAATACAGTCACATAGCTGGGTAGATGACTAACAACACTTGTGTATATACTACTATCATGGTCATTAGCGACATGGCAATTAGTGTGGAATACTTCTAACTCATTAGAGCTACCTTTGTGGCCTATCATTAATATTTTAACTCAAGTTTCCTCCAAAAGTTTTTAAAAAAATAAACTTTCAAAAATATACCACCAAAATTTGTATTTACTCCAAGCCGTTCAAATTCATCAAAATAAATTTAAATCACTCTCATAAATCTCAAAGCAAAATTTTATCACGTTAATACTAACCTTTTCCAAAATTAACGTTTAAATTCAACAATTTAACTCAAGAGTTCATAATTTACGAATCCATAAAAATTTCATCAATCAAAAATTTAACACTCTAAAATTTTCAAATAATTTATAATAAAACTCTTAGCATATTAAAAGCAATCTCAAAAAATTAAGCTCAATGCTCTAATCAATTTTAACTTCTATTTATGCTATGTTATTCCAACAAACTCACAACTTTTAAATGGTAACTTCCTTTAATCAATCAAAATAACCTTCCATCACATCCTTCGAAATTCTTCAAAAAAAAATTAATATTAGCAATCCCACATTAAACTAAATTTTCAAATAATCTTATCAGTCAAAATCTATTTTTTTTACCAAAAATCTAAATAGATTTGTAAATCCTCAATCATAGGACACAATTTAAAATAAAGAAAAATTCTCAAAAATCGTTTTCATAACTTTCAAATATTTTAAACCAAAATTTACCGTCATTACTTCCCCTTAAAATTTAAAATTTTATAAATACGAAAACCGCAAGTTGTACAACTCCGTTTAAATAATTCCTACGACCATTTTTAAAAGCTAAGATCATTTTTAAACCAAATCTATAACTGTTCAAGGTGCATAACTACAATACAATAAATCATGAACATTAAAACTCAAAAATTAAATAAATTTTATATTTGTTCAAAGATGTATATCTATCACCCAAACTCATAAATATCACAACTCGAAAAGCAGATCAATTTTATACTTGTACAAGAATGTATAACTATAATCCAATAAATCATAAATATCAAATCTTTAAAAATCAACCAATTTCTTAAACCAAGTATGAAATTCTATAAATCCTCTGGTGTTTACTATTTAGAAATCTCAAGGTTAAAACTTTCCGTGGTAATATCCTACTTTACAAATTACTAATCATTAAATCACACTAAAAAAAATCCTTTAACTCAATTAGAGTCTTAAATGTATTCCAATTGCCAATATAACCATTCTAGCCATGTGTTTGACCTATGAGCATATACTAGTGTAGTTATCTTCCTAGTTGACACTAAGCACGAAAATAAGAATCAACGGTAGAAAGGAATCAAGCAAGATGCAATTCAAGGAAGTCGAACGAGAGTTCGGAATTTGAAGCCAAAGGAAGAGGTCAAGCTGTATGGATGAGATTCCTATAATTCTAATCCTATGTTGCAGGTTCACATCGGCACAGTAATGTAACCGAAGTGACAAACTCGACCTGCATGGGCCACCACAAAAACATGTAACGTCCCAGTCCCAAAATACGTAGGACTAAGAACGTAGACATGCCAGCTGTATACATACAAAGTACACTCCAATATATAGAAACCTCGTAGGAATACATAAGCTGTAAAATGCAGTAGAACCATACTAATCTCATCCACACCAAATAAATAAATAAAAGATATCATAAAATGATAATGAATTATCTTGATACAATATGTTGGGCGGAGACAAATCCACTACCAACAAAATAAAGAAAAATACATGGAAAATAAAATGAGTGGCGAGTAAAGCGAAGACGATCCAAGTGCAATCATCGTCGAAGGAATGGCGATGATCACGGCTAGAGCTAGAACACCTGCGAAAGATAATAGCACACACCTGGAGAGATAACCAGGTCCTCAGAGGGACGTAACAAGACACATAATATCATGCCATATAAACTGAATAAATATTGCTCAAATAAATAGGTAAATCGAATTATAACATGGTCCAATACGCACCTACTGAATGAGCATACCATCCCCCCAACCAAACAAGGACAGAAGATGGTAAACTAATTCACGGCAACGTATCTTTCCATGCTATGAATCCAATATGGTATCCGGACCCCAACAAGGTTCAATACCTTCTCATTGAAGTAGTAAGTCACACCTACAACCAAACAAGGACAAGATGTGACGAACTAATCCACGACAAGTTAATGTTCCAAGCCACGGTCAGATACAAGTACCTAAACCAAAAGTAGACATACCTAACGGATAAAGGTAGCCTACCGTTCTAAGTGAAATGTAGTTAAGAATAATCCTTCCTACGCATGGGCCCTGGCTAAATAGGATCGGCATAGTCCCCCCTTGGGCACCAGAGGCCCCATCAGTAAGAGCATGACGTTCCGCAGAATCGTCAGTGGCCGTCAGTAATCATGGGTCATCAACCCCGTATCTCCAGCGGAGAGTCCGGGTCACAAGGGAAAGTGTATCGAAACCCATATGCTAAGGAATTGTCCTCCCCGCCCAATGCCTACTATATTGTATCCACAACATTAACCTCTATAACTGCTAAGTTAAACTAGCATGCAACCTCTATTAGCGGTTATTCCTATCGCACGGCTTGTACGTACTGGTGGCCAGCCAATCACGTACTTTCGTGTTCTACATACGACACACAACTTTGTGTTACAACATGTCAAGGCCGTGAATTCAACACACAAAGGTGGTCCCTTAAATCTGGTTTAATGTGTAAGAAAAATAATACATAGCAGAAAAAATGAACAGTAAGTTCTAACAGGTTAAGCCATGTATCACAGTTTATTTTGTATAAAGAAAATAAATAATGCATGAAATATGAGCTAAAATAAATAAATAGTAAATAGCAAGGTGTCTTGCCTGAGGTCCTTGCTGGTGAAACCGACAATCCCGTTGGGTACAGAATACTCACAGGGCTACACAAGATGAACTCAGACGATGTGACAAACTTCTAAAATAAAACCAAAAATAAAATATTCTAAAAAAATTTTAGGAAAAATATATGAGATGTATTTTTCTGTCAGTATTCGAAAACTTCAAACGGATCGTGATTCTGATTCCTGGTTCTCCCAGAATCTCAAAAATACTAAAACGTGTCAGATTTTGGACCACTGACACTCCACAAATTTTCTAGAAAATTAAGTTCCAAATTTATGAAAATAAAAGTTATATTCAGAAAATATACCTCAATACGATTCCAACAAAAAAAACTAGAGGTCAAAAGGAGTCTAAAATTGGGAGTTATGGTCATTCGAAGTTGCTACAACCTTTGAAAATTGAGGCTGAATTTATGACGAAAAAAGAGAGAAATTTTGACAAGGATGGTTTGAAAGATGATTTGTGGTGAAAATAATATGGGGGAGTACCTGCCTATTTATAGGATGTGGGAATTCCCAATTAGATAAGAATTAGGATTCCTTTAAACCCAATTTAGATATTTCCTAATTTAATTTAAAAGCAATCAAATCCAAATCCAAATCCAAATCTAATTTAAATCAAATCAAAATTCTCTAAGTTTAAAATCAAATCAATTAATTCCAATTTAAATCTATTTAAAATTTTAGCTCAAAATCAAGTGGGATAAATCAATTTTGAATATTTAACTATTTAAATAAATCTAAAAATCAAATCAAGATTTAAATGTCCACCATAACTTCCAAATATATTTTTCAAAATACCAATAATAATAATTTCAAAAATAATAAATATTTTTAAATATCTTTTTAAATAATAAAATATTTATTAATAAATCTTGAAAATTACATTTTTATTTAAAATAGACTAAATAAATAATTACGAAATATATGTATGCACGAATAATGCATACATGTTTATGCTTTTTCTAATATATAATGAAATATTATTTATGATTAATAACTGCTAAAAATAACAAGGTCTTTTATAGCAAGAATAATAATTATATAATTTTTTAAAAGTGTATAATAAAATAGAAAAATATTTTTCTAAAATATGTACGCTCGCACATATTCGTACTTGACGAGCAACTACGAAAAATAAAATTTCGTGTGCGACGTACAATACGACTATGCGACGTGCAATACAAAATTTTTAAATCAGTATCAAATTTAATATATATAAAAAATATAGTAGAAATTTAGGGTGCGGGTCGTGACATTCCGGTCGAAGATGATTGGATGATCCTCTCCCTCGATTATGCGGTAAGCGCCTTCCACTGGAGTAAGTTGGTTTGCGGTGTAGACATTTGTTACCTGTGTGTGCAGGTGAGTACCAATACCGTGTTCCATAGCATACATTGTACAGAGCTTATTAAGCTCAAGATAATTCGAAGATAGCCCTTTATTGATGAAGTAAGGTATCTTTTCCAGTGGGATTACATCATCTGCGGATGGCACATCAGTTTAAGTAGCCACGTATTTGGCCAGTTCTGATTCTTCTTCAGCTACCCCCTGTATAAATGAAGACTGAGAGGATGACTTGGGCAGCTTGATTATCAGGGGCTCCATGGGTGGAGCAGAACGTGGGGTCATTGGCGTATTAGCTACCCCCAGTTTGGTGCTCGGTGCTGGACGAGAAGTTGTTGGCTGTCTAGCAGTCCCTGGCTTAGTGTTCAGTTGCCGATTCATTCTGGAAAGACGAATTGTCATCGGCTTGACAGAAGGATTGAGCTCCTCTGTTTGTTGCTGGCTAGCTTTAGACAGCCTGATTGTCAGTGGCTCTGTCGTGGGTCTTGGCGCTTGGCCAGACCTTGGCAGTCGGATTATCATTTGTTCCTCCTGTGCAGAGAGGCTAATTACGTCCTAACGCAGAGTGGCTGTAAGGGGCGCAGTTATGCCAGGTTTACGGGCTTAGAGGTGGATCGTCAGAGGTTCTTCTGATCCAGTTGCTGCCTCAATTTGAGCCTGAGTATCGCCTTCGATAAGATGCTTTTTTGACTTTTCGTACAAGCATGAATCTGAGTAGTAGGATTCGACCCCTTTAAAGGGATCGATGTCAGCAAATTCTGTCCTCATAAGGCCATCTTTGTTAATGTACTTGAAGCACTGGTGTAGTATAGAGGGCACGATCATGTAATCGTGTATCCAAGGATGCCCCAGGAGAATGTTGTAGGAAGTGTCCGCATCTATGACATAACAGGTCACTTCTGACTGAAGGTTGCCAATTTGGCACTTCAAGCGAATCTTCCTGACCGGATAGCTTCTGTCTGAATTGAAACCGCTGATGGCGGTGCTTGTCGGCGTTAGGCGATGCATTGGGTTACGCCGATGGTGTAGCAGGCTCATCGGGATGATGCTTATGGAAGAACCGAGATCAATATGCATCCGATCCACCTTGATGTCGCCAATGTACCCAGTATAATACAAAGGGCGATCGTGCAGGTTGGTCTTGATAAGCATATCCTGCAGAGTAAAAATGATATTGGGCATTGTGTCTGTGCAAGCGCTGTCCTGGAGATCTCCAGGCGAGCTTTCCCCAGTGAGATTCTACTGAGCCAGATATGCGTCGGCATTCTGGAGTGCCTCGCTTAGTGCGACGCGAACATCCTTGGAGAGTCTCAGGAGTTCGTATAGCAACAATTTGGCCGGTGTGTTGGCCAATTGTGCCAAGATGTCAAAGTTGTATGGCCTCTCTAGCCCATGAGGCATCTCTCTTCGGAGCGATTTGTCGAAGCGAGTCTCCTTCGGCCTAGGCTTGTCGGTCGTCGAAGGCTGTGAAGGTCCTGTAGCCTCAGCAGCTGTCGGCGGATGGTCTTCAGCCGAGTTATCCGGTGGAGGTTGGGTTTGTGCGCCGGAGCGGGTAACAACAGCAGTAGCTTCTTCGACCTCTGCCGAGATTGTGCCACATGATTTGACTTTCCCATTCTTCTTCTTGGTGGAGAGAGATACAGACTGAGTCACCTCAGGTACCAAGTCTGGATGGACCCACATGATCTCCTCTTGCGATGTGGTAAGGGGCACTAGACCAGCGGCCTGGTCTCGGGGAGGTGGAAGGTTAGCTACCTCCATCTTTGCTCTGGGGATGGGTACTACTCCATCTTGAGTCTTTGTCGAAGGAAAGTTACCGAATTATACTGACACCATATTGGCTGCTATGGTCACCTCTTCGAAATCAATGGCTAGGGCCTTAGAATCGATGAGATGCTGGATGTATCGCTTCAGTTGGTAGCAGTCATGTGTGGCATGGTAGACATAGCGATAGTAGTGGCAGTACTTGGGGTTCTCCAATTCTACAGGTCGAGGTTCACGTCTTAGAGGAGGGAGCTGAATTTGACATCCTTGTATGAGCATGTCCAAGATGGGCTTGACATGGCCGTCCTCGAAGGAATAGGTCATCTGAGGCCACTGCTTCTCTACTGGCTTCGGTTCAGGCTTTGGCGCTGTGTTGGCCACCATAGCTTGTTTGCCCTTGTTGTCTCGATTGTTGGAGGGATTACCACCATTGTTGCTGTTGGTGCTAGGGCGTTTGCCCTTGTCCTCTCCTTCCGAGACATGCAATCCCAATTGGCGAGCTTTCTTCAATTTGACTTCTGCGCTAGTGGAGCTAATAATGAAAGTCTTCCAATCCTTAAACTGACTTTCGCCCATCCAGAGGCTGATCGTGGGAAGCAGCCTCTTTTGGCAAATTTTAATTAAGGAGGAATCAAGGTTACCGGAAGGCAACTTCATCGTCGTCTGGCGAAACCGCTCGATGTAGTTTCTTGTCAGCTCCTTTTCTTCCTGGATAACGTCCATGAGGGTGGACATTGTCACGTCTTGTCCTACCTCGTAGAACCTCTCCAGGAATATGCATTTGAAGCTGGTGAAAGAATGGATGCAGTTGTCCGGCAAGTTGCGGAACCAGTCGAAGGCGACCCCTTCCAATGCTCCAATGAACAGCCGCGTAAGGATGGCGTCGTCATGAGATAGATGGTCGGTTGTGACTTTAAAGTAGGTGATGTACCTAGTTGCAGATGTATTCCTATCATATGGTTTGAAGTGGAATGGTTTATATTTTGGCGGGAAGGGGACATCTCTCAACGCAGCAGGATACGGTTGTCGTATCCTGAGGTCTTGGCAATTTTCTTGGGCATGGAACAAGGCTCGGAGCTCCTGGACCTCTCTTCTTGCCTCCCTGGCCTTGTCTGCAGCAGTGGGGGCCGATATTTCAGGAGGATTATCATCCGGGTTTGGTACAGCTGAATTCGAATCCGCATTGACCGCGGGACCCAAGCTTGTTAGGCCAGGCGTTCTTCCTTGCATAGTTCGAAGCGCCGCTTTGATCTCGTCCATGGTCTTGACCAAGGCATGCAGTATGGCCTCCAGAGTGTCGATGCATTGGCGATCACTGGGACCGTCTTGGTTGTTGTTCGTCATGAATACCATCCTCACATGAGGAGAGATGGAAGGAACGGTAGAGGACGTGCCCTCTGAGTCACACCCTTGTACAGAGAAGTCGTCAGGGTATGTGGGAATGTTCTTCTCTGGTTCGAACTCAGAAAAAGTGGTACCCCCAGCTTCAGAGCTTGCCTCGTCTTGAGAATTGTGGACGTCCTCGGGGACGTCAGGATTTGCTACATCTGTTAGGTGAACCGTTTCCCCTGGATTGTCTTCTTGGAACACCGGATTATCGTAGATATTTGGAGGAGTGCTATCCCAGGCTCCAATGCCTCCAAGTGTGACAGATTTTGTCTTTAAGCGGGTACCTTGGTAAACTTCTCCGACAACGGTGGTAGACAACCGCTTAGAAGAGAGTCTCTTGGTTATACCGGTTGAGATTTTTGGACTGGAGACATTTGTTTTCTTCCTTCTTCCGCTGCCAGGAATCTTCAGAGCGAAATTGCAGGAGGCGACGAGAAGCGCCTCGTCTTCTGAGCTTGGGTGTTGCAGTCGTTGGAAGACGGACCGTCGGTCTTTTTGTACTGCTGCCTTGTTGCAACAGTAGTTGACAATGACTTGGGTGCATTGATGTCCCTGACAGGACTCTCTACGCCCCACATCTTCGTCTCTTTTCTTGTGTTTATGAAGAATCACGTTGCGCAAGTCACCCGTTTTGTGGGCCTAGGAGTTCTGAACCCATGAGTGTGTTGGCCTCCTGCCTGCTCCCTGATGTGGGGGTAGTACGAGTACTTGCCCCTGATCGTTGTTGGGAGATTCTTGATAACTATCCCGTTCGTTTGCCGCTGGGGACTGGACATGGATAGTTTTATACAACTTTCCATCAGGGGCCACATAATAGTCAACGGGACGCCCTGATAGTCAGAAGTTGGGACAGTCGACTGAGCTCACCGAGCCCGTGCTGCCCGAGACTTCTTCCTTCTAGCACCTGAGAGTGCATAGTAGGAAGAGTCCACGGAGATTGGCACATAAGAGCATCTGGGGTCAGGATCGCCTGAGAGGCGATCGAAGACTGACCGTGAGCCGCATGGAACAGATGGTATGCGGCTGGGATCAGTGGCCGTGCAGGCTATCTGCATGCGGCTATCCTTTGTGGCCGCATGAGCCTTCTGTATGCGGCTAGAAGCGGTGGCCGCATGAACCTCACGGATGCGGCTGGAAGTCATGGCCGTGCAGGCTGTCTGCATATGGTAGGCAGTTCTGGCCGCGTGGACTTTCTGCATGCGGCTGAATTTTGTGGCCGTATGAGTTTTCTCCATACGGTTGGCAACTGCGGCCGCATGAGCCTTCTCCATGTGGCTGGCACCTTTATGTGGCTTGGACCGTATAGAGTTCCTCTTTGCCCCTGCAAGTCCAGCATCATAATGTTTTCTTCTGCCGGACTTGGAGACAGCAGAGTCCTCTATGGTCTGAAGTAGGGTCGCCTGCGAGACTTCGACGCCATCTTGAGCAACAGAGAGTACTTCTTCGAGAGCTTGGGGAGGAGCGAATGATTTGGGCCTCCACTTCCTGCGGGCCTTCTTCGTGCGGGCTCGCCACTGGACCGGGCTAGCACTTCCGTCGGAGAGCATTTCTTCAAACGCCTGCTGGTCGAACCGGTCGACCAGCATTTGTTGAGTGGAGCCAAGTTTGGCTGCATCCGATTGCGTCACCAACTCCTCACTTGTGGAGAAGTTAGTCCCCAGCAGAGTTGCCATGGTGTTTGCCATTGATTGTAAATGTACAGAATAATTTTATAGGAGGACTGAACTTGGACTCACAATACAAACTCGCTCGTACAAAGAAAGCCTAGGAATGAAAACTAGGTACAGTAATCTAAGTACGATTGTTTATTTTTGATTCTGGGGGTGACGGTAGAGGCTCGAGAAAGTGACGGCAGCTCTGCCTTACTCCTTGGACGATCGGACGTAGCCTTGGCTCTGATGAAGAAATGCTCTCGGGATGTGTGGAAAGACTCTTCTGTGCGTGTCTTCGTCTCTCTGTATGTCCAGCCGGATGGAGAGAGTCTTTTTTGCAAGGGAATGGCACCTCGCTATATTTTTCTGGATCCGGATCCTTTTGCAAGGGAATGACACCTTACTATTTATAGGAGTGGGATATGATAATTAGGGTTTGCAATGATTGCCCCTTGAAAAGTCGGCGGCCAATAATCTGGACCATTGATCTTGATTGTATCACATTTGGGTAATTAATTTTGATTGCGCCAAATCCGTATGGACAATTAATGCTGATTGCCATAAATCTTTGTGATAAACTCGAATTTCCTGCCACGTGTTCATTCTGCTTGATTGCAATTAATCTGATTTGATTTGGGTAGTTATGATGATTGTAACAAATCTGGGTTGTTATGATTTGCTAGCAACCACAACTCTGAGGAGATAAGACCGCCACGTGTCTCAATTGTTGTGAGGACCGCCACGTGTCTCAACTGTCATAAGGACCGCCACGTGTGTCTCTGTCGTGTGCGGTTTCTAAGTGAACAGCATATGGGTGGCCCCCACAATCCTAGCTGCATGAAGGTAGCAGCCGCATGAGGGTGACAGCCGTATGAAGGTAGCAGCCGCATGAAGGTGGCAGCCACATGAAGGAAGCAGCCGCATAAAGAGGGCGGCCACATGAAGATAGCAGCCGCATAGGGGTGGCAGCCGCATGAAGGAAACAACCGCATGAAGAGGACGACCGCATGAAGATGGCAGCCGCATAGGGGTGGCAGCTGCATGAAGGAAGCGGCCGCATGAAGAGGACGACCGCATGAAGATTGCAGCCGCATAGGGGTGCGTGGGACTCGACGGATCCTGTCAGTTATAAAAGATTTTCTTCTTTTTCCAAGGAGCACGCCATCATTATTTCAGCTTTATGTCAGAGCTGTCATTCATTGTGTCAGAGCTGTCATTCATTGCGTCAGAGCTGTCATCAGAGCAATTAATTAGGAGGCTGCTTTATGGCCAGCTGTAGAAGCGGACAGCGTATGGCCACGTGTCTTTGCCTGAGCCGCATGGAGCTGTTGGGGAGTTCCGAGCCGCATAAAGTTCTGAAGGATTCCTGAGCCGCATAAGGCTCCTTCTGTTTGGAGCCGCATGGGCTTTTCTTGTCCTTTTCCATGCTTCTACACCATCCTCTTAGACCGATAGAAGTCTTTAGGTAACTTAGCACCCGCCGACAAGATCTCTATAATCAACTCCAACACTCGGTTGTAGCATTCTTGCGACATGTTAAAATCTGATTTAATGCTCAACAGTCTTGTAACCACCTCCAACGGTGAAGGATCCTCACAACCAGGATACAATGGAGTCCTTGCATTCTCCAGCAACTCCAAGAATTTTGCAGCATCGACATTCGGTGCCTCCTCAGCTGCATCATGAACGAAACTAGGCCCCGCAGTGTCGAAAACCATGTTCACGCACCCGTCGTCGTATGCATGATTATCTGAAACAAAATTTGTTCTCGCATGCATATACAACTCAATATAAGGCTCCGGCTCTGATGCTAAAGACACAAGTTCTCCGTGTGTGGTCCTCTGAAAGTAATTAGGCGTGAAACCCCTCGAGTACAAATGATATGTCACTTCCACTTCTGGATAATATTTCACGTTATGATATTTCACACACGGACACTTAATTTTGGTGCTGTCCATGTACTGAAGGAACGCCTTAGCAAACTGCAGGAACTGCTCTACTCCTGCTATCTATTCATCCCGCACACCACACATATCATTAGGACGACGATTGTACATCCATGAACGATTCTGCAAGTAGTAATTCATATCCATTTGGAAATAATTCTGCAAAGATGGACACACATTATCCAATAGGCACAAATTCGTATATTATGTCTTATTATGGGACACACATTAGTAGCGGACAGTTACTAATAACCATGTTATATCGCACATAAGTTCTTGTGCATCCAACCTGTACACATACGCTATCGATTCTTACTAATGCCAATCTCATTCAGACACACTAGATTCATTTTGATATCACCAGGGTCAAGTTGAAAATTGTCTTAATTAACATCAATTTTCAAGACTTGAATATAATGTCACCTACAACCGATATCTAAGACCCCATGACAAAGTCAAGTAGACCCCATGAATATAATGTCACCTACATCTGATATCTCATTCAGACACACTAGATTCGTTTCGATATCGCCAGACCATATATATATAATGTCACCTACAACCGATATCTAAGACCCCATGACAAAGTCAAAGACATTATTGACAAGACTTGAATATAATATCAACCAATATCCTAAGATACTACTTAGAATCCTAGGATACTATCTTAACTCTAACATATTAACTGGCTAACTTAGGATACTAAACGTATCCTCTAACATCTTATGTATCCTAGATATCCTAACATCTATCTCTAACACATATATATAGGAACTAGCCGCTGCAGCTGCTACTGCTGCAATTGCTGCCTAGCCGCTGCCGCAGGTGCACCCTGCATGCTGCTACCCTACTGCCATGTACTGCAGCTGCCACTGCAGCTACTTGTAGCTGCTGCTGCTCCATCCTGCAGCCATTATGCTATGATCCCCCTTCTATCACACATACTAACACCCTCACATCCCATATCTAAATTCCCCCTACATCACATACACTCACAAGCACTCAAACACACATACTCCTCTCTACAACACATAACACACTTAACTCTCTCACTTCTCACTAACAAAACACACATACAAACTAACACCACTCTCAAGCACACTCACAAGTGCACTACCACCTCAAGGCACTACCAACACACACACCAATATATATATATATATATATATATATATATATATATATATATATAACCCCCAAATCAGTCCACATATATAATATATACCAAAATTCATGTATCCACCTACAAAAGTGACTTGTAGGCCAAAAATACATAGATACTAACACATGTATTCAAATAAAAACCACTTGGGACATCCTAACCATGGCTAATCTCTTCTCTAACATATAAAAATCTGAAATTAGAAGATAAAATAGCCGATTGGGCATAAATCCATCATATCCACTCTCGAAATTTCTCCATGGGCGATATCAAACCCATCCTAACTTCCTAATGAGGACTCAAAAGAGCCTCAAAATCGAACCTATGGATTCAAAACACACACAATAGCTGTGTGTGTGTCCGTGTGTGTCTGTGTGTGTGTGTCCGTGTGTGTGGGGGGGAGAGAAGGAGGAGGAGGAGGAGTGTTAGGGTTTACCGGAGAGAAGGAGGAGCAACTCGAATTGGGGGAGGATGAGCTCGAGGAGGAGGACCTCGACGGGGGGGGGGGAGGGGGTTGGGGTCGCCGGGGGAGGAGGGAGTCGCTGGGGGGGAGGGAGTCGCCGAGAGCTCGAGAGAAAATAAAAAATATGAAATTTTCGAGTGAGGGGGAAAAAGGAAACAGAACTGTGCCCTAAGTAAAAAAATTAGCGACGTCAACAGTTGACGTCGCTAAACATCTCAACCTTTTAATATATGGCGACATATTTTAATAATATGTCGCTGAACGTCGCTATTCCGCGACGTAATTTATCTACTGTCGCTGAACGTCGCTATTCAGCGATAATTTGTGATGTCAATAGAAGGGAGTCGCTATATTACATATTTAGCGACGGTATTATGTTCCGTCGCTAAACAACGTCGCTAATATACCATATTTTAGTAGTGTTATATAATTGCTCATTTATTGATTGTTTATTGAGTCGGGAGGGAAAATGCTCAGTAGGTATGTGAACAAACTCCAATAAATATTATTATGGATAGCTAAGTCATGCATCTCACGTTTGGGTTAACCATACCATTTTATTGTGGATAGCCATTTATATGATATGCCGTATTAGCCCAGTTGTTCACATGTCGAAAGGTATTTCAAACGCACTGGTCTGTTTTACTTATATATGTTAATTGCTAGTTGTCTCTTTCATATATGTTCTTGCTAGTGGTTTCTTGTACATGTTTATTATTTTCAGTTAATATACATGTTCCTTTTTTCTACTGCGTCTCTATTTGTCTAGCTTATTTTGTAATAAGTAATTACATTATTGCAATATGGTTGAATTTTGCTCCTTTCCTAACTAATCGTTGCAGGTGACTTGCTGTCTTATGCACTTTGGACCTTTCTGGGGAGGTAGAGCATTTGGAGGCCAGCCTTAGATTATAGTATTTAAATTTAAATATTTAGCGAGTTTGTTCCCGAATATTATTTTTATATATTATCAGAACTATAAATGGAATAGTTGTTGTGAATGAGAAATTAGATATGATTTTATTGTATTTGAGTTGACATTGAGATATATACAGTGTACTACTGCCTATGCTGCGGCGTAGGTTGGACTTGGTACGTGCTTGTAAACCGAAAAACGGGTGCGGGTCGTGACAAATTTTTATGGTGGCCTATGTAGGTCTGTTTTTGCAAAATTGTGCGAACTCGTGGTACTACCTATATTAGTATTACAATTGTGACCCTACGACTAGGAAGTTCTTATTCACAATTTGGATTAATTTGATTTTAGGAGAATGGCTAGGACTAGGTATACCATAGTGTAGCCCTTATTCAATTTGACCATTTGCTTAGTTAAGGTTGCTACCTAGGCTATGTGGTTAAGGTAATAAATCTTGAAATTTTTTGAAATTTTCTATTACAAGAAAATATCCTGTTATAACGCTTGTAAAAATGTTATTATAACGGTTTATATATAAGCGTTATAAAGTTTCAGAAATAGCATTTAATATGACAGTATGGAAGAGTTGTTGGCCTATTATAACATTTTTTTCATATAAACGTTGTATATAGGTTATATGTTTATTATGGTTCTATTAACGAAGCATTATAAAAGTTTCCAAAAACACGCGGGCCCGCTCTCTTTTTTTACTTCCCTTCCGAGTCCGCTCTCTTTTTTACTTTCCTCCCTCCCGAACGAAAAAAAAACCCCTCTCCCCCTTTTAAATTTTTAGCGCCCGACTCTCCCTCATCTTCCTCGTCTTCTTCTTTAACCCATCCTTTTCTCCTCCTCCTCCTCCTCCTCATCTCCTTCTTCAATCCTTCATCTTCTTCTCCTCTTACAACAGATAAATAATCAGTCAATTTCTCATTGTCTTCTCGTCGACGACCGGAGCAGACAACAGAGCCGATAGCCCCATGACTTTGGTTAGATCGTCCATCGTTAGGGACAAAGCCTCTACCGCCAACAAAAAAGTCTCAATCGGCGGCGACAAGGTTTTACCCTAATTTTTTTCCTAATTATTGTGTAAATTTTGCCCTAATTTTTGCTCTTGTCCGTCATGTTCTCCTTGAGCAGCGTCACCAAGTTGCTCCTCGACTGGAAACCGGATGACGTCGACCACTGTTTCTGGCGCAACATCACCTGCGACGACCTCACCTCCTCCGCCGTCTACCTATAAAAAAAACACTCTAGTCTTCTCTCTACTACTCTCTTCCCTTGCTCTCTCAGAAATTCTTAGCATCTAGTATTTCTTGCTGCAGGAACCTCTCCAGCCTCATCCTCGACGGTAAGATCTCTCCGGCCGTCGGCTTGCTCAAGAACCTACAGTTCAAGTACAAATAAAAAATTCTCTCTTTTTTTTGTTTAGTACTGATTCAGTTTTTGTTTCTTTTGTTTCTTTAGAGATTTGAAGGGGAACAGGCTCACTAGTCGTCCCAAACAATGATCAAATCTTAAAGCTATGAATTTTCTGTTGGGTTTTGGTCTTTTTCAAAGAGATTTTTAGTCCCACATCGGCTAGACCAAAAGACTTGTATCTCTATATATTAGCGTTGCTAGTTTAGAGATGCATATGTGGTGTGGAGGTGCACATGGGTGTGCCATGTGGGGTTATTTTTCTAATGTGAAAAAGGCTAAATCAACAATTGAAAGCATTCATGCTTTTTGCTCTTGGGAAATTTATTTCCATGGGAGCTAAGCCCCGTAGGGGCTCAGCGACTTGGACTCGGACTCAGACTCGGGCTCATGGGCTCATGAGGCGTAATGTGGCATTTTGTTGGCGCACTTTGCACTTAGCACGTCAGCATCGTCGCTAGGCGCATAGTGCGCTTTAATTGCGCTCGTTGTGCGAGGCACTTGCGCTGCCACGTTGTGCGCCACAGGTTGCGCGACCAGGGTGCGTGCCAGGGTGTGCGCCAGATTGTGTGCCAGGTTGCGCACAGGTTGGGCCGGGTGCATCGGTTGTGCCGGTTGCGCACGTTGCATACATTGTGCAAGTTGCGCGCGTGGCGCACGTTGCGCGAGTGGCGGAAGGTGGTGCAGGTCACGTAGGTTGCGCAGTGGCACAGTGCGTGCAGTGGCGCAGGTTGGCACAAGTGGTTCAGTACGCGGAGTGCAAGGTGCGCGGGGTGCGCGCTGTTGGCATAACTTGCAGCAGAACGTGCGTTTGCACGTTCTGGGCGGTTGCTACATGTTCGGGGTGGTTTTTACCACGTCCCTAACTTTGTGGTAACTGAGCAGTTGCTGTAGGGCCTATATTAGGCATCCTCTCTCACACAAGGCAAATATATATACAAGTAAGAGAAGACACCACAGAAGGTTTATGAAGTGTTTTTTAACACAAGTAAACAGAGAATTCAGAAGTGTTCTTTACACTCTTCTGATAGGAATTTGCTTGTGATTTCCAGCAACCTTCGAGAGAGAGAGAAAAGGCGCCGCACCAGCGTTACTTTTGCACGGGAGTTCGTGTCTATCCGAGGAGTCAGAAGAGCAGGAGTGTTCCAAGTTCTCCGACGAACTTGCTGGTTCCTGGATGCTGTTCGTGTAGGGCGAATAAAGCTTTGAGCAACGCTGATTATTCACCCCAGCAGGAGATCTTCCATCTTTCGCCAGTCACCTTCTTCATTGCTGCCAGTAATTCTGATTGTATCTTCTTTTTAGAATTACTACGATCGATTGCTGTTGATTACGAAGTCTTTTTAGATTCTCGTAATTCAGAATCACCTTCCTTGAAGTGTTGATTTGAAACATTGTCTTTACAATCATTTCATATTCTTAAATTTTCCATCGAAAAATTATGCCCCGACAATAACAATCTCAAAGCTTTATTGCTACGATAGAAAACGTTAATGCTTCACTCCTCAATACTGACTTTTGTAAGTTAGAAAAGTTTGATGGAGAGCATTATCAAGTCTGGAAGAGGAAGGTTTATTTCACTCTTCAACTCAGAAACGTTGATCACGTGCTTCTTGAAGAGGAACCTACCGTTCCAGATACTGGGTCTGCTGCCACAATCACTGCGGCTGCTAAACTTCAGGCCAAGAGGAGAAGAAAAAATAGCATTTGCAGGCTGCTTATCCTGAATGCTATGGAGGATTCCCTAGAAGAATCCTACAGTAAGAAACCAATTGCCAGAGACATATGGGAGTCTCTGGAGAAACTGTACGAAGAATACAAAAACAGGAGCAAGATATTTGTGGTTGAAAAATATCACAAATGGCTCTTTGAGGATGAGAAGTCCATGTTGCCGCAGGTAAAGGAATTTCTGAAACTGTGACAAAAGTTGGAAGACGAGGCGATGCCCCTCCCCGACAAGTTTGTTGTTGGAGGGATTGTCTCAAAGCTTCCCGCTGGGTGGAGTAAGTTCTATGCAAATATGCATAGGAAGAAGCTTGAGATCATCCTTGAAGATCTCTTGCAGGAAATCTATGTTGAGGACCAGATGCGGGCTCAACTAAAGGTGGACGCACTGTCCAAGCAATTGGCTAACGCCAATCTGGTTCATACCAAGGAACCAAGAGAAAAGCAGGCGGCTTCCCACAGCAAGAAAAAGGACCCTAAAAATCTGAACGTGAAGGGGACTTCCTTCAAGCGAAAGAAGGAAAAGTCACAGATGCCTTGTTTCAAGTGTGGCAAGAAGGGCCACTTTAAGAATGAGTGTAAAGCAAAGACCAAGCAATCAGAGCAAGGAGAGCCTAGTAAGGTATCTATGATCACTGACGTTGTTGCTATGATTGCACAGGTTGATGCGGTAAGGACTGACTCTCACTCGTAGGTAGACACTGGAGCCTCCTTCCATGTCTGCTCCAGTAAGGAGTGGTTCACCACCTACACACCTACTTCTGAAGTGGTTATGATGGCGAATCAGGCACAAGCTGAAGTGCTCAGGATCGGGACGGTGGTGTTGAAGCTGACTTCGGAGAAGTCTATGACGCTTCAAGGCGTGAAGCACGTACCTGCTATCGCCAAGAACCTGATCTCAGGAGGCCTACTCAGCAACACAGGCCTTAGGATGGACATCAATGCTGGCCAGGTGGTGATGTCTATCAAGGGAACATATTTCGGGAAAGCTTTTTATACCGAAGGAATGTTCAAAATTCAGCTTGTAAATCAGTCCAATATAATTAATGTGATTAATGAAATCACTCCTTCTGCTTATACTCTTGAGTTGTGGCATAATAGGCTAGGACATGTTCATTGTAAAAAAATAAACAGAATGTCTAGTCTAGGACTTATCTCCAAGTGTGGGGATAAGGTAGAGAAATGGAAAGTTTGTGCTCAAACAAATATCACAAGGAAACCCTTTCCTTGTGTTAATCGAAGTACAGATCTCCTGGAGTTGGTACACTCCGATATCTGTGACTTCAAACAGTTCTCTACAAAGGCCAGGATGAAGTATTTCATAACCTTCATCAATGACTTCTTAAAGTATGCGTTCGTCTACTTACTGAAGGCTAAAGACGAAGCATTCGAGAAGTTCAAGGAGTTCAGAGCCGAAGCTGAGCGGCAGACTGGATAACAACTCAAAAGAATAAGAAGTGATCGAGGTAGGGAGTACAAGTCTCATGAATTCTCATCGTTCTGTAAAGAACATGAAATTGTCAATGAGACTACGGCTCCGTACTCTCCTCAATCAAGCGGAGTAGCAGAGAGGAAGAACAGAATGTTAACTGAAATGATTAACTCAATGTTGTTGACCGATGGCCTTCCTAAGTGCTACAGGGGAGAAGCTGCACTGACGGCCACTTTTATTCTGAATAGGGTACCTCATGCAACTTCTGACATTACTCCTCATGAACTCTGGTTCAAAGTCAGACCTAACTTGAATGTTATTCGAGTGTGGGGGTGTCTGGCATATGTCAAGCTTCCAGATCTGAAGATTCAGAAGCTTGGGACAAGGACTACTAAGACGATATTCTTGGGATATGCCGAGAAGAGTGATGCTCAAAGATTTCTTGATATTGAGTCAAATTATATCATTGAATCTCGCGACGCAGAATATTTTGAAGACAAATTTGCCAGGCACAAGAATATTGTTCTTGCAGATGTTCCGAAGAATAATGAGGGTGCGCAAGTCTTCAATGAAGATGTGGTCCAAGAAGATGTTGTTGTTGAAACAACGGTTGAACCAGATCTCGCTGAGCCGTCAACGAAGCGAGTAAGGAGGCCGAAGGACTTCGGAAGTAACTTTGTCACCTATCATCTGGAAGCAGATCCGCTTACCTATGATGAGGCGATGAAGACCAGAGACATAGTTTTCTGGAAGGAGACGATTGACAATGAAATTGATTCCATCACCTCAAATAGCACTTGGGTTTTGGTTGATCTTCCTGAAGGTGCGAAACCCATCGGATGCAAATGGATCTTCAAGGAGAAGATGAAAGCAGACGGAACTATTGACAAGTTCAAGGCTAGGTTGGTAGCCAAGGGGTTTTCTCAGAAGCAGGGGATTGACTACTTTGACACGTATGCTCCAGTAGCCCGGATGACTACCATCAAAATGTTGATTGCTCTCGCAGCGATACATAAGATGGTGATACATCAGATGGATGTAAAACGACTTTTCTAAATGGCGAGCTGACCGAAGAGATTTATATGCAACAGCCAGAGGGATTTGTCGTCAAGGGTCTTGAAGACAAAGTCTGCAAGTTGGTAAAATCTTTGTACGGTCTTAAACAGTCTCCCAAGATGTGGCACGAGAAATTTGACAAAGTTATAAGGTCAAATGGCTACATGGTCAGCGAGACGGACAAGTGTGTTTATACGAAGTTTGCTGATGGAAGAGGTGTGATCGTTTGTCTGTACGTGGATGACATGCTTATCCTAGGTACGGATATGAGCTGTGTTACAGAGACAAAGAAATTCATCTCGAGCAAGTTCAGTATGAAGGACTTGGGGGAAGCTGATGTGATCTTAGGGGTCAAGATCATCCGGACAGACACTGGACTAGCGTTGTCACAGTTTCATTATATTGAGAAAATGATCACTCGTTATGGGTATCAGGATCTTCCAGGGATCGATACGCCGTACACGTGTGATCTGAATATGCTACTACTGCCACAAGGCCTGACATAGCTTTCGTTGTGGGAATGCTGAGTCGTTTTACGATCAACCCAGGTGTTGAACACTGGAAAGCTGTGAAACGGGTTATGAGATATCTTAAGAAGACTCAGACATATGCACTGTACTACAGCGGAGATCCGTCGGTAGTGGAAAGCTTCAGTGATGCTAGCTGGTGCTCAGAGGTGGAGAGCGAGAGGTCCACAGGTGGATTTATTTTCACAATGGGTAGAGCTGCTATATCGTAGAAGTCGAAGAAGCAAACTATGCTCTCGCGGTCATCCATGGAATCTGAGTTCTTTGCACTTGATACCGCAGCCGAGGAAGCAGAATGGCTTTGGGAGCTCATGTATGATCTTCCAGTGGTTGGGGCGCAAATACTGGCAATACCGATATACTGCGACAACTAGGCGACTGCGACAGTGGCATCAAATGACCTCTTCAACGGAAAGAAGAGGACTGTGCGGTTGAAGCACAAGACAGTACACGATCTTATCAAGAGAGGTGTTATTGCAGTGATTGATGTTCGGAGTCAGAAAAAACCTGGCGGATCCGTTCACCAAGGGCCTCAAGCGCCAGCTGGTCGATGACTTAGCATGTAAAATGGGCTTGAAGGCATTCTGATATTGTATTATTGTATTTCTACCATAAAGTTTTATGCTAATAGTTTAAAGAGAAATCTACTAAGCATCTAGCTTTTGGTTCAAGGGAGGACCATTAATCGGAAGAATATCAGGAACGATAGGTACATGTTCTATTGGGCATGAAGAGGTTACGGACCTATAACCACTGTTGTCTACTGTTGTTTTCTGCAAAAAACGGTTCCTGTGGAAAGGTTGGCTTAATTGCCTTAATGAGTTCTCAGGCAGAGTGAATGTCTGGTGTGCTTTACAGGAAGCACGGCAGAGCAGCACTACAAGGAGTGAAACTCCATGCTACAGTGGGGTGACTCCACAATGAGGTTCCTATATGTGGGGTGCTGCCTAAGAATAGGATAAAGCCTCGGCTTTGCAGGCCAAGTCACAGCGGCGTAGCACCGCAAATAGGCAGTTAGCCTAATGTTGTATGTTAAAATAAAGAGGGGTGTAGTCAGCACTACAAAGAGGAGGAGTTCCTCATGTTATAGTGGCACGACACCACGATGAGGTACCCGGTTAGAGATAAAGCCTCGGCCTTGCAAGCCATGTCGTTGTGGCGTAACATCGTAAAGGAGCCTAAGGATTCATGCTGGGTAGTTTGGCACTACAAAGAGGTGGTTGCCTCATGTTACAGTAGTATGACACTACGATGAGGTTTCCGATACGGGGTAAGGCCTCGGTTTTAAGCCATGTCATAGTGGCGTAGCACCGCAAGGGAAGCGCAAAGCGCTTCATGCCATGTCTCTTTATAATGAACTCACCTATATTGTATAGACAAAGAGATATCAGGCCGTCTCTTGAGGGTAAACTTGTAGATGCACAAAATTATATACTGAAACCAGGCTGGCACAGGGCCTTTAATGTGTAGCCAGAAGCACATGTTACTACATTATGTGAGTGGGAAAATTTCAGCTATGATGCAGAATTCAAGGCTTAGTCCATTCTTGTATTATAGTCTGTTGTTTGAACCATGCGGGAAGATTCAAGTCGTCAGCGACATCTCTCCTAATGCATGATGGATAGTTACTGTGGGGAACACTTATACTCATATATAGAGATATGTGGGGGATTGTTGGGTTTTGATCTTTTTCAAAGAGAATTTTAGTCCCACATCGGCTAGACCAAAGGACTTGTATCTCTATATATTAGCTTTGCTAGTTTGGAGATGCATATGTGGTGTGGAGGTGCACATGGGTGTGCCATGTGGGATTATTTTTCTAATGGAAAAAAGGCTAATCAATAATTGAAAGCATTCATGCTTTTTGCACTTGGGAAATTTATTTCCATGGGAGCTAAGCCCCGTAGGGGCTTAGCGACTCGGACTCGGACTCGGACTCGAACTCGGGCTCATGGGCTCATGAGGCGTAATATGACATTTTGTTGGCATACTTTGCACTTAGCACGTCAGCATCGTCGCTAGGCGCATAGTGCGCTTTAGTTGCGCTCGTTGCGCGAGCCACTTGCGCTGCCACGTTGT
>JANAVB010018399.1:6532685-6647685 GCA_029216955.1 Iris pallida | reverse complement strand
TCCAGCATGAAGCACTGCTTGTTGAAGATAGGATGACATTTCCAGGCTTTCTACCAAACTCATGCAAATTTGAATAAGTGAGGACGATATTATGGACTCCGATGATCCAAGTTGAATAGAGGTTGATGTCACCTATATCTTGTGGGAAAATATGATGAATTATTGGATACTTTTCCTTTTAGTGAAATATGAAGTTGGCCTATTATGTGCAAACAACACCAACATTTTAATACTTGTTATTATTCAAAACATTGACTTGGAAAGTATCTTATTGTTCCCAGGACTGCTACTGTTATGTATCAGCTGTTCTACCAGATGTAGGGCTGCAAACGAGCCAAGCCGAGCCAAGCTTTTGTAAGCTTGAGCTTGGCTTGACTAGAATTAATCGAGCTCAAGCTCGAGCTCGAGCTTGATAATTTTTTATTTTAGAGCTTGAGCTTGGCTTGAGCTTGTTTATATTAAGCTTGAGCTTGGCTTGGCTTGAGCTCGAGCTTGGCTTGATAAGTAAGCTTGATTCAAGCTTGATAAACAAGCTTGATAAGCTCAAAATCAAGCTCGTTAAGCTTGATTTCGAGCTCGCTCAACTTTATTTCAAGCTCATTAAGCTTGATTTCAAGCTTAACGAGCTCGATTTCAATTTACTTAGGTTTGAATTCAAGTACATATAATATTAACAATTTATTTATAAAAATTTAATTAAAAAAGTTCCTTAATATCAATTATTAAGGACATATAAATATATAATGCACACAAATATACATATATTTAGAATTCAACAAAGAACAAACGAGCTTCTAAACAAGCTCCTAAACGAGCTTCTAAACGAGCCAGCTCGCAAGCTCATCAACGAGCCAGCTCGCGAGCTCAAACGAGCCGAGTACTTCTAAGCTTGAGCTTGGCTCGTTTATTAAACGAGCTCGAAAATGAAGTTTGAGCTCAGCTTGTTTACTAAACGAACCGAGCTCAAACGAGCTTTTATCGAGCCGAACTTCGAGCAGCTCGCGAACGGCTTGGCTCATTTGCAGCCCTAACCAGATGGTGCTTGGGCGGAGCTTCAGTGTAGGGGACATTATTAAATTTCTCTCACAAGTTTCAGTAGGAGCGTCTGTACCGGAGTTTTTCATACCACATATATTTTTGCTAAAGCAGATGTTTCTAATAATAATTTTTCTTCTTTGTTATCCAGTGTGGCCATGGGTCGATCTTTTGGAATAGCATCCGTCTTGTGGCTGGGTTTTATCTTCAATGACACAGTCATAGAGATTGCATTAACTCTTGTTGTTAGCTACCTTGCTTACTTCACTGTAAGATTTTCCCATATATGTTGCTTAGGGCCCGTTTGGTTTGCAAGATTGGACAACGTAATATAATTGGCATTACGTTGTCAATCTAACTCGAGTGTTTGGTTGGACAAAAAAAATAGATGTAATGTAATCACGATTACAAGTTTGATTACATTACATCAGTTTCTTCTAAACTCAATTACATCATAAAACCTATGTAATCGCAAATACATTACAACTTAAGTGGAAGATTGATATGCTATAATTTGGCCGTTTTGTTCGTTTTTGATTATTTTTTGTCGTTTTTGTTTATTTTTTGTCTTTTTTGTCCTTTTTGTTCGTTTTTGGTCTTCTTCTCTTTTTTTTGCCCCTTTTTTGTTTTTTGCCATTTTTGTTCGTTTTTGTTTGTTTTTTGTCGTTTTTGTCCTCTTTTTTTCGTTTTTTGCCATGTTTGTTCGTTTTGTCCCTTTTTGTTCGTTTTTTGCCGCTTTTTTCGTTTTGGGCCTTTTTTGTCGTTTTTTTTATCGTTTTGTTCATTTTTCTGTCTTTTTGTATGTTTTTGTTTGTTTTTTGTCATTTTTTTTGTTTTTTGCCGTTTTTGATCGTTTTGGGCCCTTTTTTCGATTTTTGGTCATTTTTTTTACATTCTTGGCCGCTTTTGGTCGTTTTTGATCGTTTTTACACGTTTTTTAATCTTTTTTTGTCGATTTTGTACATTTTTTGTCGGTTTTGTACGTTTTTTTTTAATTATTTTTGCTTTATTTGCATGCCTTTTGCCTTTTTGCACGCTTTTTTTTATCAATTTTTGTAAATTTTGTACGTTTTTAGTCGATTTTGTACGTTTTTGACCATTTTTCACCTTTTTATCATTTTTGCCCTTTTTTGGCCGTGTTGCATGTTTTTTAAATCATTTTTGGTCGATTTTGCACATGTTTGCACATTTTATCTCATTTTTTGTCGTTTTTGCATGTTTTTATCGTTTTTGGTCGATTTTTGCATACTTTGTTTGTTTTTTGTCGATTTTGTACGTTTTTTTTCTTTTTTGACCGTTTTTGCGCATTTTTCGTTTGTCACTTTTGCACGTTTTTTAACGTTTTGGTCGATTTTACACATTTTTTGTCGTTTCTGCACATTATTTATCGACTTTTGTCGATTTTGTACTTTTTTTTTACCACTTTTCACATTTTTCTCTTTTTTGTTGCTTTTTGCTGTTTTTGCACGATTTTATCGTTTTTGGTCGATTTTAAACGTTTTTGGTCAATTTTGTACCTTTTTTTTGGTCTTTTTCCACTTCTTTGTCGTTTATGCTCATTTTTTCTTTTTGTTTGTTGTTTTTGTCGTTTTTGTTCCTTTTTTGTCGTTTTTGTTCTTTTTTGCAATTTTTTTAATCTTTTTTGTCGTTTTTTGTTCGTTTCAATTACCTCTTGTTTTTTGTCTTTTTTTATTTTTTTGTTTTGTCATTTCTGTTGTCGTTTTTTGTCGTTTTTGGTTCTTGGTCGTTTTTCGTCTTTTTTCATTTTTTTGTTGTTTTCTTTGTCAATTTTTTTTTTATTTTTGGTCATTTTCTTATCATTATTGGTCACTTTTGATGGTTTTCACCTTTTTTTATCATTTTTGATTTTTTTTTGTCGTTTTTTGTCGTTTTTCTATTTTTATCGCTTTTTTCGTTTTTGGTTTTTTTTTCCCGTTTTGTTCGTTTGTCATTTTTGGTATTTATTTTATTTTTTTCTTTTTTTTTTGATTTTGGTCTTTTTTTAGCAGAAAACAAACCATTTTTCCCCTTTTTATTATTTATTTTTAATTTTTTTTTCTTTTTTTCTTTTTAAATTTTTGAAATTTTTTATTGATCAACTTTTTTAATTTTATGTTGTATTTTAAAAAAAATATTAAATTAAAATTTCAATTACATTACATGGTAAACCAAACACATGAATGCAATTAACATTACATTACATGGTTTGATTACATGTTTCAACCAAACATAGTAATGTAATTGTAATTCCATTACATTACAAACTCAATTACATTACAAATCCATTTCCATTACGATTACGATTACATTACAATGAACCAAACGCAACCTTAGTCTCGTTGTTTTCTCTGCACAACATTTTTGTTGAGAGTTGAATTGACAGCTTTATTGAATTTGGTCAATTTGACCGGTCATACCATTCCATGTTGAAGCAAAATTCCAAGTGTGTATTTTAATATTTGAGATATCATTTATTGTCTTAAACACGAGTGTGTTAGCTAAAGTGGTTAGCATACTGAAGGGTTAACTAGTGGGCAAGATTCAAATCCCCCAACAAGCATTTATTTTGTAACAAACTTCTTAGAGAAATTTCTTTGGAGTTAGGCCCTAAGCTTGGACTCGGACGTGGTTGAAGGGCGTAAAGTAGAACTTTGTTGGTGCACTTTGCACTTAACACATACGCATCAGATGCGGAGATGGCGTACTTCCATGCAGTAGCTACGCGATAGTTCTGCATAAACTATGCGGGCTCTACGACAGTTTTGCAAAAGCTTTGCGGTACCGCAACGAAAACTTCACGGAAGTTACACGATAGCTCTGTGATAGTTCTGGATAACCACTCTAATATTCTCCTCGTCCTAATTATTTCTACTACCCTTTCTTGACAAATGGGGATGTTCAGACAGTCTACTGATTGTTTAACCCTGCTAGATCACCTTCAACTTTTCCATTAGTGATGGCAATAAGTTGGAAACGACTACAACTTCAACCAGTTTGGTGAAGGGCTGACATCTACCAGAGAGGTTTGCTATGAATCTTCTGATGTATGCCAGACGTACTTGCAGGCCTCGAAGTTTCCTAACATTCTTCGGGGGAGCCATGTCCAGAATTGCCTTCATCTTCTCCGGGTCAATATGTTTACCCTTCGTAGTGACGATGAAGCCTAAGAACTTGCTGCTGGATACGCCTACGAATGACTTGGTCGAATTCATCTTTAGTTGGTGCGCCCTCATTATGTCGAACACTATTCGTAAGTCGTCTAATTGGCTGGACTTGGCTTTGCTCTTGACGACAATGTTATCGACGTAACACTCCACCGTCTTCCGAAGATGTTTGTGGAATATGGTACTCATAGCCCGCTGGTAGGTTGCGCCAGCATTCTTCAATCCAAAGGGCATAACCGTACAATAATATATCCCTTTCAGAGTCCAGAACAAAGTATGATTTTCATCCTCGGGGAACATCTTGATTTGGTTGTAGCCTGAGAAGCCATCCTTAAAGGACATACTTTCGAAGCCACAAGTTTTATCAATCATCACGTCTGTGATTGGGAGAGAAAATTTATCTTTTGGACAGGCCGAGTTGAGATCCCGGAAGTCTATGCAGACTCTAATCTTTCCGTTCTTCTTGGTAACCGGCACGATATTGGCCACCCAGTCAGGGTGCTGTTCTTCGCGGATGAAGCCACTCTCAAGGAGTTTATCGACTTCTTCTTCGATGGCATCCATAATATTGGGACGGAAGCGACGTTGCTGCTATTTGACAGGTTTGGCGTTAGGTAGAATGTTAAGTCGGTGTATGCGACTTGTGGGTCTAAACCCGATATATCTTTATAGCTCCAGGCGAAGACGTCTATATACTCCCGGACCAGCTGAACAAGAGAATCTTTGTCGTCTCATGTCAGGCTTTTGCTGACAAAGATGGGTTTTGGGGATGTTTCATCCCCTAAGTAGATCTGGACGACTTCGTCCTCGGTGGGAGGCTCCCGCTGTTCGAAACTTCATTCCCACTGAGAGCCAAGGCGTTGAGCCCAGGCCTCTTCTTCGAAGAAATTGAGTGCCTGGTCTTCTTTCTCTGTGGGATCATCT
This sequence comes from Iris pallida, assembly GCA_029216955.1. Taxonomy (NCBI): domain Eukaryota; kingdom Viridiplantae; phylum Streptophyta; class Magnoliopsida; order Asparagales; family Iridaceae; genus Iris; species Iris pallida. The sequence continues at coordinate 6,642,562 of JANAVB010018399.1, read as the reverse complement.
GTGGAAACTATGTTAACGGATAGTACCTTCTGGAGGTCTCGACCAATACTTGTATCAGAATCCCAGGTTGAAGAGTCGGAATAATACGAGTGTAGTGGAGCCTCAGAGTCTGAACTCTCCGAGGTGGTCGTGGGAGTAATATACCCCAACCCCCGGCGAGTACGTTGGTAGTAGTTCTGAGGCTTCCCCTTCAGAGTATAAACGCATAAGGGAAGCCGTCGACCCTTGCCGTAGTTCAACTCTTTGTTGCTGTTCAGGTCGTATCCCATCTTCTGGATGAGATATTTGGCTTGAGTAGCATAGCGGTAGAGCTACATCTTGCCGTCGTCGGGTTTCGGTTCTCCTGGGGTTGGCCGCTACGGAAGTTCCAGTCGACCGAAGATGATAGGTTCCTTCTCTGGGTTCCTTGGCGGGACTAGGAAGTAGGAGCCTTTAGAGAGGACAACTCGGTTTACAAGGTTGGCGGTTGTCACTTGCATTTGTAGAGTACATATAGCGTTGTCTAAGAAGTACTTAGTGTTCCAATGTGCACATGAGTAATTCAAAGACAACTTTCTATTAATACAATGCTAAATTTTATCTCGAGGATTACATCTTCTAAAGATTGTGCCTCGGTATTGGCGCAGACGTCATCTTGTAATTCTTTATGGGCAAGAGCTGCTACAGAAAGAGGTGAAGGAGATTTTTGCTTCATCTTGATCACCGCAGGAGGCACAGCCAGAGTACCATGCGTTTTTGAAGTAGGTGTCGGGGCCTTTCGGGAGAGCTTTTTTTTACAGGGGCTCTTGGCTTAATGTCGTAGGAGGCGGCCGTGCTGGAGCCTTGCCCCGGAGTTTGATAACCAGGGGGGCTGGAGTCTTATGTGGCTACCCCTTTTGTCGAACCCTCATGGGTCCTTTCGTGATAGCTGCAGCTTCTGCTTCATCATCGGCATCGTGGGACTCGTCGTCCCAGGGTAGTGGTTTGTACAGATCGACATCCATACAGTACGCTTCGAGACCTCGAAATAGGTCAATATCAGCAAACTTCGTCCTGACGCCGCATCACTGGCCACGTATTTTATGCACTGGTAAAGGGTGGAGGGGACGATCATGTACTCATGGATCCATGGCCGCCCAAGCAACATGTTGTAGTTTATGTCCGCATCAATGACGTAACAGGTAACCTCAGTGTGAAGATCACCTATTTGGCACTTCAATTGGATCTTGTCCAGAGGATTACTCTTTCTTGCGTTGAAGCCATTGATGGTGGTGTCCGATACCGTGAGACGGTACATCGGGATCCCCAGAGCTTGGAGCAAACTTCAAGGGATGATACTGAGTGATAAGCCCGGGTCGATGTGAATGTGATCGACCTTGATGATTCCCACGTATCTTGTGTAGTACAAGGGTCGGTTGTGCCAGTTGTTCTTTAGTAGCATATCGTGCTGCGAGAAGGTGATGTTAGGAATCACCTCGACCACGCTATGGCAATGCGGATATGCCGCAACATCTTCCTTGGACTGCTTCACCTGTACGAGGTAAGCCTCTGCATTCTACAGCGCCTCGCTCAGGGTGTCCCGAGTCGCTTTGGACAGCGGTAGAAGCTCGAAGAGTAATAACCGAGCCAGTGTGTTGGCCAGCTTCGCCAGTATATCAAAGTTGTAGGGCTTGATCTGGCCTACTGTCGAATACTTTCGTAGAGGCTTATTGAAGCGGACCTCCTTATGTTTCTGCTTATCTGTAGCAGAAGATTGAGAAGGTCCGATTTGTGCTGTATCGGGAGTAGAATGGGTCACCGAAAAGGGCATCTCTTCTTCAGGAGCCTAGTCTTCCTTTCGCTGTAGAGCATGAACGAGTGGTCACCCTGGTGTCTTCTGCCGAGGAGGAGACCATGCGACATGTCCTAACCCCTTTAGCTGGGCGTGTTGCAGGCACAGTCATATCAGGAGTAAGATCTGGATGAACCCACATTACTTCACCTTGTGGTGTTGTGACAAGGATGAGGCCCTGAGCATTGTCCCTAGCGGCCGAAAGGTTGACGACTTCCATCATTGCCTTTGGGATGGGGACAACACCGTCTTGAGTCTCGGCTATCGGAAAGCTCCCGAACTGTATCGTGACCATGTTGGCCGTCAAAGTCTTTTCCTCATAATCGAAGGAGATGACTTTGGCATCGATAAACGTTGAATCTGTCTTTTCAACACGTAGCAGTTGCGTATTGAGTGGTGGATATACTGGTGGTAATGGTAGTACTTATGATTATCCACCTTTCTTACTTCGTCATGACGCTTGGGAGGTGGAAGCTGCAGCCTGCCGCCCTTGGTCATCATCTCGAATAACTCGAGTGTGTCTTCGTCATTGAAGGAGTAGGTTTCATTCGGCTTCTGTGGTTCGGCTGGCTTGGAGCTCACGAGCGTTGGACCCTTTGTAATATTGACGGTTATAGCTTGCTTGTCTTTACCATCTCTTACTCGCTTCCTTTTATCTTCAATAGAGGGAAAGTTCAGACCCTAGAGTTGTGCGTCCTATGCCTTCTTCTGAGCTACGTCTGCTTTAGTAATGAAGGGCGTCCACTCGGTATAGGGAGCACTGTGCCACAGTTTGATGGCGGGGAGCATATTCTTACGGTATGAATCCATGAGCATGGGCTCATGCATGCCTGGAGGTAGCCTTAGGGCGGCCGGGCAGAAGCGTTCGATGTACGCTCGTACGGGCTCCTTTTCTTTATGAACGATGTCCCTAATAGTAGACATCATCATGTCCAGCCCTTCTTCGTAGAACCATTCCAGGAACATGTTCTTCAGGTCTTCAAAGAATTTAATGCAGTTGTCGGGCAAACTATAGAACCATTCATAGGCCACCCCATGTAAAGCTCCAATGAAGATGCTGGTAAGAAGGGCATCGTCTTTTTGGCGGTGTCCTATTACTGAGGTAAAGTACCTCAAGTATCGTCTGGGCGACTCCTTAGTATCATAAGGGGTGATAGTTTGTGGTTCATATTTGGGAGGATAAACCACATTATCCTACTCAGCATGATAAGGCTGTCGGATGCCCATCATTCGGAGTGTGGCTCACTTTTCTTTGGCATCGTGGCGAGCGTATAACTCATCAAGTGCTTGCTGTATTTCGTTGGATACTGCTGGATTGATGGTCAACCGAGGGGCCGATGACTGTGCAACTTGGTTTATGACGGGCAGGGTACTAGCACCATCACAAACCGTTGGAGCCACAGGTGTGGAGGCAGTGGGAACCAATCTGTCCTTGATCTCCAAAATGACAGAGGATAAAGTTTGCATGGATATGTTCAATGCGTTAAGACTTCCTTCGAGAGCCTCAATGCATTTCTGTTGATCAGTACTTCCGTTCGATTCTTCGTTGTCATCAGTCGCCATGTGCACAAATGCTATATGAGTGTAAGTAGAATGGGTGGTAGATCTTTTGCTTTCTGTTTCAGCGTGCTGGTGCTTATCGTCTTGTGGAAAGACGGGTAAGTTGCGATCGTCCTCTGACTCGACATTGTTCCTACCCCCGGTCTTTTGACTGCTTGTACCCGCAGAAGTGTCTGTGTCATACGTCTCTTTTTCATGCTGAAACAAAGGGTTATTATACACCGTAGTAGGCTGGCTACCCCCAGCAGGTACAGCGGTCGATGAACCATCTTCTTGCGACGATGATCCGTCCTTGGAGCGTGTATGTTGGAACATGCCTTCCTTGGGCACGGGCTTCTTGCTACCCCCAGGCCGGTATTTGGACTGGCCAACCGAGGAAAGGGATTTCTTGGATAGCTTCTTCTGGAACGGAGAGTCCCGAGCAACATTGCATGAAGCAACACGGAGCTCTTCTTTTTACCAGTTCTCGGTCGCAGCCTTTGAATGACGGACCTCCTCTTTGGCGGTGATGGATCTGCTTGACAACAACAATAGTTGATGGTAATCTGAATATAATTAGGTCTTGATTTAGACACCAACTGCATCTCAGATTCTTCTTTCGTCCTACGCTCACATGGATCAGACGAAGTCTTCATGCCTCTACTTCGTTCGTATATATAGAAGCGTTGTGCGCAGTCAAAGAGATATGGAGAAGGCATTCTTCCTTCAAATTCCTGTAGATGAGGTCCGAGTATGCCTCGATCAGAGAGTCGCTGATGACGTACCCCCGACCTTGAGTAGTACGAATAGGTGCTCCAGGGATGATGGGGTTCCGTCGGACGAGGCTTCAGAGACTCTATGGTAGTCTTGTATAGCTTTCCATCGGCTGTGCATTACTGTCAACGCAGGCCTCCAGTCCGCCATAGGCGTAACACTTTGATCGTATGGGGCGAGTGTTGCCTTGGATCTCCTCCTACCACGATTAGATGATGCGTAGTATTCAAAATTCAACATGGCTATACCCGATGGACCGGTTATTCTGTCGAAGACAGAATTTCTCACCGGTGCAGCATCCTCCACGAGCGGGCTAACCGTTATCTGCTCCTTTCGGCGTTACGTCTTTGTCACGCTTGCCATAGGATAACCATGCTCTTCTCTCCATTTACCGAGCATGGGATGAGAGAGAGATGGCCTGGCATCAGCGATCGAAGGGATATTTAGGGCTTCATCGATGAAGAGGGTCTGAGGTCCGGTCCCCTCCGTCGTGCTGCTTGTCGCAGCCGCCTTAGGCACCCAGGTCCGTTGAGTCTTCTTCAGTTTTACGAACAGCTTCGAAGGGCTCGACTTCTCTTTAGAAAGAAGATCTTCAAAAGCTTGCTGGTCGAAGCGTACGACCAACATTTTCTGAGAGGATCCCAGCAAGTGATCATCGGATTGCGTCACCACCTTCTCATTAGAAGAAAAGGTAGTCCCCAGCAGAGTCGCCATCTTGTTCGACATGACAAAAGGTTGAGCAAAATTTTTGTATTATGAACGTAAAAAAGAGTACAATCGATTATTATGCGAAGAAATCTAAGTACAAAAGTTTCTGAAAAAGTGTGACGGTGGAGATCATGTACTGCAGCTCCTTTACTCCGTTGACGATCCGATGATGATATGAGACTTGCTCTAACTTTCTGGTGCCTTTGATGGAACTCTAGGGTTGCTGATTAGGAGGATGCACTACAACAAAAAGACCTATTAATGACGCTTGATAAGTAGATTTCATGACGGCTGATAAAGAAGGGTCATCAAAGTTCGAAATACCTTTTTTCTATGACGGTTTAGGCTAATTCTGGGCTTTTTATAACGTTTATAAAATAAAATGTTATTAATAATTTAGAGCGGTGGCAAACTTGTAATATTTTTTAAGTTTTATTGTTGGCAAAATCCTTGCTATAGCCCGCCTCTCCCCCAAAACATTCTGGTCTTCTCCTTCTCCTCCTTTCTTCTCCCTCCTCTCCCCCAACTCCAAAACCCTAACCCTAGATCCAAAATCTTTGGGGAGGGCCTCACGCTCCTCGTCGCCCTCCAGGACAAGCTCGAGGCCGTCACGCACGTGATCGACAAGAACGCGAAGGAGGAGCGTTAGGGTTCTGCTCGTCCTCTTCTCCGCGCTCTCCCTCTCCTTCCTCCGGCGTCGTCGATGTCGTGGGTCCGCAACCTCCGCCGCTTCATCGGTTCCGGTGCCGACCTCGGATCAGAAGCCCTCATGGGTCAGTTCCTCTTCCTTACACCCTTCTCTCCTCTTCTTCTCCTTCCTTTCCTCCAACTCCAAAACCCTAACCCTAATTTTGAAGAAATTAAAAACCCTTTTATTCCCCATGCGACCCCGAAGGCCACCTCCGCCGCGACCGAAAGGAATCTGATTCTCTTTTTGGTCATTATTTTTGGGTTGAAAACAGAAAAAGTTTCTTTCTTTAGGTTAATTTGGGCTAAAAGGGTGTTCTTGTTTTCCCGGAGTTTGTCTGCTCTGTTTCCGTTTGTTGTTTGGGTTTGTTTGTGGTTGGTTCTCCTGTTGAAGAGAACAAATTCAAGGTCCATTGTCTGTAGTGTCTTTTGTTGGTCCTCTTTCTTCCTCCTGGGGCTTCATGTTTTGTGTGAGTAGAGCCTTTGAGATCAAGAGAGAACCACTGTGTACGAAATAGTGGAAATTTTTAACAATTTCTTCAGTTCCAGGGAGATCGTTTCGTGTTCTTGCTCCTTCCACTGCTATGGTTTGACACTAAAGAGTAAGAAATGACATAAATTATCATTTTACCATTCAGGCAAATGGTATCGACAATGTTGTAAGGAGTTGCTGTTGTAAAAGAGAAATTTCCTTTGTCATGGATGATCACTTTTATCAGTTTCGGTTCCTTTTGGTCTTAGTATATAGGTAATGCTTGCTAATGGGTTTATTCGTATATAGATAAAATTTTATATATGAATGATTATATTATTTCTTTCTTCTCAAATTTGCTGGAGAAGTTGAGAATTGAAACCTCTCTCAGAAACTCCCATGAAGGTTGTAAGAAGAGGATTTAATTAAAATCATGTTTGAGCATATTTCCTTTTTTAATGTATACCTCTGTGAAACTACTAATTGCATATATACCAATGTTTTTGCAACACTGGAATTTATTATATATTTAACTTAGGTTGCACCAACACATCTTCATGGGACCATATATAAAATCATGCAAGTACTTTAATCAGGATCCCCTGAGCTCAGTACTCAACCAGATAATTATTACATGAACTGCTTGTTGTTTCTTTGGCAATTTGTTTCCTTCCTAAACGATTTGAATTAGTTTCAAATCAATTATGTTGATGTTAGAAATTTCAGGAGTGTACTGATAATGTGCTCTTTTCTTGAAATGTTGTATTATCTAGTGTCCTTTTGTATAGGACATCTTTAGTCATGTTTATGTACAGATAAAAGGGGGTTAATTTTGATAGAATGAATTATGTTATTGCTTACCCATTTTAGTTTTATGCCAGATGTTTTGTTCCTTTGTGGGCATAGCAAGGATGAAGATAACTAGTAAGCAGTAATGTTCGAGAGTATTAGTATAATGACATTTTCTTGAAGTTCCTTATCCTTTAGTGTCCTTTTGTTTCGTTGCTAAACTTCTCTCATTATCTTGAAAGAATGGCAGGTTCAAAAAAATAATTCTTCATTTTTCTCTTGTTATAAATGCTAAACATGTCAAATATCTTGAAAAAATGGCAGGTTTATTATAAAGATCCACATCATAATAATTTTTAGTTTCAAGTTCATATATCACATAAACAAGAATACACAGTTTTTTGGTACAAAATGGTCCAGTTGGGAAATTCTCAATTTTATTGAATTACAGTAGGATTTATAAGGTGTTTTGGTAAAGTAGGATTTGCTTAGGGTTGTATTCATATGAATTGTTACTCCAGGAATTGGGTTGATTGGCATACACACAGACACACACACAAATATTTTTACTCTGATTTCACATTATCTTATCAGCAGTTAACTAATAGAAGATGTCAAAATTTGGTGATTTGCATGGCAGAAATTGGGTGACATGCCTCCAGAGGAAGCTATGGAGAAGTATAACATGATTGTATTTGTGCTATATCCTCCTTGGGCTGATGGTTCTACTAAGGTGAGTACTCAACCTTTCAAATTTAGCCATATTTCTTATGTGTGTCTATCATTTTCGTTCTCTCTTTCTTGTCCACAAATCATGAAACTGATCCTTATTCTGAGAAGAAGATTTATGATACAAGTTCTTATGTGTGTCTATCATTTTCATTCTCTCGTTTTTCATTTTCTCAGTACTTCAAAAGCTTCCATAGTGGCAACCAATCTCTATGCTGATTTAAAAACTACTATGTATCACAGATTCTGTATTTTCAACAACAAACTGTAGTTCAAAATCTGGACATGAAATGTGTGTTCACAATATGTATATTTGCAGCAACAGAACTGTATGTGCCCATAATCATAGCATATGTGAAATGTTTGGAATATGGTGGCTCAATTGTTACTATTTGTTCTTCATGAAAATGATTAGTTATATTTCTTTATCATTTTGTGTACATGTACATATTTTACCACAAATGAAATAATTGTAGGTGATTTGGAGTCGTTGTTCGTTCAGCTTCCATTTGTTTTTCTTCCCTTTCAGAAGTTTCAGGTACATTTTACCCATATGCATCTTCAGCCTGACAATATGTTTTTTTTTTCGATACCCATGCTGGGTGCATTTTCTTAATTTCCCTGCACAAGGAGGGATTGAATTCTTCTTTATTGTGAACATCCAAGTGAATATGATGTTCTTCATCTCCAATACTGTACAGATGTCAGGCCCCAATATGCAAGTGGTCTTCCCAAAATTTCATCCTAATTTTGATCCCATATCTCTGGTTCAACCACATATTGTCTTGCTTTGTATTATATGATGAATACCCAGGTGGAGAATGTTCCCTTATTGCAAAGATTATTAGAGGCAATGACGCTTATAGGAATTCGAGATTAAAACTCATTCCATATATTTCTAAGGTAAAATTATGTACATTCTCATTTAGTTATTCAAGCCAGCAACATCTCTCTTTTTGGAAATACATTATCACCTATTATGTACCATGTCTCTGGTACAACTACACATTCACTACAATAAAAAACCCTTTTAATGACGTTTGATCAGTTTTTGAAGATTAGCTCATAGAGCTCTCTCTATTTTCAAATTTGTAAGTTGGTGTTATCTTAATGTATTGATAATACTTGTTATAGATGTATGGTGGAATTATAGCTAACTAGTATTAATTTTCTTTCTCAGGTGCACATGAAGATGCAACTATTATTGCAGTGGTGGAATTTGCTACACGTGATGTTGATAGTTTTGATGTGCTCAAGTTGAAGCCAAAGTAGTTACTTGTTTTGAGGATTCATTTAAGTAGTAGTTGTAAATATATGTATTTGGATACCCTATTTTGAGATAATGTAATGAAGATGGTGATATAACATTTCGATGTTTTCTTGTGAATATAGTTCAAAGTTGTTGTTTTAAAATTGAATTGAGAAGTTTTTGGAAAGTAATATATAATGTGCAGTATTGAGTGTTATAAATGTGATGAGTTCAGTAATATGAGTGTTATAAATGTGCTGCATTGAGCCTATACATATTATCTATTCATGACGTTTTAAAATTGTTCTGAATTGTGCACTATATATTAACTATTCATAACGCTTTTATAGAAACTAATCATGACGGTTATTTTATGACGCTTTTAAAAAACATTTATAACGCCCGTTTTCATAACGGTTGCTGTAGAAAAAAAGCGTCATGGTTCGTCATTAATGACGCTTTTTAGCCGTCATTAAAAGGGTTTTTTGTTGTAGTGATGTCGAAGTTGAAGATTTTCATAATTCTGTGGATCTTCTTCTCCTTCTCGATGATCTTATTAGAGAAAAACCTCTCCTATTTATAGGGGAGAGGGACACATATGCGATGTACATTAGGATTTCGAGATATGAAGGAATCTGCCATCCTTACACGGTACGGTCTTTTGTGGCACTGACACGTGGCGGGTGCTAAGATTTCCCTCAAATGAGATCTCTGATGGCTTTCAAAATAACCGAAGGAGGTGACACAAAGCGTGTGCCAATTTGCTTGTTCCGATGTAGCCGAGCAAATCTTGGGATTTTATCTCAGATTTAGATTATGTGTAATCTTCGTCCGAGATTTAAATCAATCTGCATTTATCAACTAGATCAATCCCAATCCTATGTTTGAGAGAGGCGATTTAAGCAAACTGATTGGGTGGTACCATGACGTTTGTGCTTCAGGCAAGGCTGGCAGTGCTTCTGGGGTAACGAGTAGACTGTGCTTCTGGAGACGACAGAACCTCTGTGCTTTAGGGCGACGCGTGGACTATGTTTCGAAGACAACGGGGACTCTGTGCTTTTAGGGGCAACGAGAAGGCTTGTTTCGGGCAAAGTCACTATGCTTTCGGGCGACGAATGGGCTGTACCTTCAGATAGACCATTTTACTGTACTTTAGAGTAGCAGTCGGGCTTTTGCTGGAGGCAAACGATGTCTCCCAAGTCTCTGACGAAAGGTAGTTAAGCTTTTGATTCGGAGCAGAGTGCTGCGCCTCTGGATTGAAGGCCTTAGCTTTGAAGTCTTCTTTTAATGAGTAATGAATGACCGCTCCTTAATGAACGACTCCCTCTTAATTGCCACGTTACTTGTAGAATTTTAAGGGGTCATAGGATCGTCTAGAACAGTCGAATGAACTCTATTTAATGATGTTCATCATGCTGAGTCCTAGGTTCATCCCATTAATGTGGAAATTTTGACCGTCGGCCATGTAGCCTGTGTTTTGGACCACTCCCACCCTATATAAAGGGGGAGTTTCTTCTGAAGAATCACATCTTCTTCCTGGCACCCTTCACCACCATGCTGGATCCAAAATTAGCTTCGAGCGACGGTTGGCCTTGCCTAAGTCGGATTTTGGTTGAGGATTCCTTCGTTCAAAGGATCTATGCCTTCGTAGAAGAACGGTTGATGAGTCTTGTAACATGCTGGAATGCTTCTCATGAGGAGTTCGAACCTGGGCGACGCCTTAGAGTTCTTCGAGATCCTGACTACCTAGCTTGTGGGTGGATGGCCAACCCGAAGAGCCACAGGTTGTGCTCTGCCCTGCCCATTTTCGGCTTTTGAGACCTTCTACGTCTTCTGAAAACCCGGGCCAATTGCTGCTTCGGGAAGTTGCTCGCTTCAGTCGAGTAGCTGATACGCTTTTGGAGGGTTGCGGCCACAAGAAAGTCAGAATACGCTTCAATGGGGATCAATCTTCCAATATGCGTACCGAGAAGAAGGAGAACTGCGCTTTGACGAAGACTAAACCCCTTGTAAACTCCTCTAGGCTTTGTTGAATCTGTAATTGATCCTTTATAGAAGAAGTAGGATAGTCTTTTACGTTTTGCCTTGATGAATCTGTACTAGATCTTTGTAGGCATAATAATAACATAACCTCCTTCCGTATCTTCTGTTGTCTTTTAGTACTCGGTCTGTGCCTTTGTATCATCTGCGCTGCGGTAGAGGAATGTTATCAGCTAAGACTTTTCATGCTTCTACGACAATCCCATTGAAACTTATTACATGTGTTGCAGTGTGTATACCCATATTTAGATGTGTGTGCATCTATTGTACCATAGAGTGTTGAGTGTACAAGAACTAGTTAGAATTGGATTAAAGATTGATACCAAAATTAGCCAAATTGTGACGAGGCATAGTCCATGCAACCATTTGACTAGCGAGGTAGAGACCATGCAACCATAGATAACATTGACTATCCCCATGTCCACATCCCTCGGCAATGATGGTACCTCTACCCATCACTATATCTTATAGTTTGAGCAAATGTCTTAGAATTACATTATTTAGGGTTCATCTTGATTCTGTTATATCCTTCAGATACTACATATGATAAGAATATATACTACATTGATGTACAAAACTTAGATTCACACTAATGTATGCTAGAATAAATTTTGGGTAGTATTCTGATTTGGAGAGTTATAAATCTGAGCATGCATGTGTGTCCTTTTGTTTTACTATGCAGACTTAATATTTCCAATTTTATCTAGTAAAACTTTGAGAAAAACTTGGGAATATGAAGTCTGTATAGTAAAAGCAAATAACACACATGGATGCTCAGATTCATAATGTCTACCACAACCCAAAAATTAAACCAAGTAAAGAAGGACTCCAAGTGCATATCTAAAAGGTCTAAGATGTCCAATTAATATTGAAGTAATGTGTAGAAAACTCTAGAGGGGGGTGAATAGAGTTTGTGTCTATAATGTTCAATTAAAAAAATAATTCTATGCATAGTCCAGAAAGCAACTATACAATCAGAGAGTAATAATGCGAAAAGTAAAAGAGTTTAGAAGGGCAAACCCAAATAAAGTGATATATCCTGGTTTTTCTTATGGAGGACTAGTCCAGGCCCAAGAACTCTTGTTCGGAGTTTGAATCCACAATTTGTGAAATAGGGTACACACGCGCCTTTAGCCAGAACAGGACAGCAACATCTTACAAACAAGAGCCTTAGAAGCGCTCGACTACTTTGACTTCGCAGATGTGAAACTTAGAATTTTCCAAGTGACTTCTTTTTATTCTTGTACAGAACTTCTAGCTGAATTGTACTGAGCACCTTAGGGCTTAGGAAGTTTTGTAGCTAGGATATTTGGAAGAGTAAGGCTTAGAGCATATAAGGCTCTAGAAGATAGAAAGCTTGAGATTGAGAGATGATTTGAAATAGAAGAAGTCAAGCTCTATTTATACTAGTCAGGGGAGGCAGAGTTTGGCTAGAATTCTATCCCAAATATTCAAAAATTCGAACGTTGGACAGCTCGTAGTAAGGTGTTCCTAAAAATCAGGTTGCTGATTTTGAGGAGGCAGAGTTTAGCCCGAGTTCTGCCTTAGGCAGAGTTCGGCCCGAATTATGTCTATCTCAGACCAGAAGCCCTATATGGGTAAGGGTGGTTTGGTTTGGTTCAGGAATTGGTTTGCTTTGTATGGTGGAGCTTGGAGAGATATGTCTAGGGTTTGAGATGACTCAGTGCGACTCAACGTATATTTTCCTAGACTCAATAAATTAAAAAATTACAGACTAAGAATAAAAACATTTACAATATAACAGCTTGTAGACGATGTCTGTCTTGAACTTGATGTGTTGATTTGATCATAGATGATGTTCTGTCTTAAACTTGATGTATCGTATTGGATCATATCAGATATTAGTTTTTAATTATCTAAATCAGGTTGACTGTGATCCAGTTTGGGTCAACAATCTTCCCAATTTTGATAATTGACAAAATGATATTTGTATGTCTCAATATTCATACCTAGACACATGCTAAAGGAGAGAAGATAATTTGCACATATGACGTGGCTCCCCGCAACTGAATATTTCAGTCCTGTTACAAAGCTCTATCCAAGCACAACATAATGCATATATAATATCACATCAAATATCACATAGTATGTTATTTTTCTCCCCTTTGTCATTTATCAAAATAGTGCATAGCTCCTCCGTAACGGGATAAAAATAGACAAAGTTAAGAGAGCAAACACACAATATAACCAAACATTAATAGAGAAATCTAGCAGTTTTGATAATCCATCATGGAAAACTCGCAGTCACACATATGAAATAAAATAAAACACAATAGAAAGATAACTAGAGTCATGAAATAAAACTACAAACTACAAAGCCTAACTAAAGTGCATCAGCATCATCATCAAGTAGTGGACCACAGGACGGGATGTACCGGAAGAATTCGACGGCTTGCTGGCCGAACGACGAGGATCAACAAAAGCAGCATCAGGATCCAGATATTTCATGGCCCAAGGGTCATCAATCTGGTAGCTATCGCGAGAAGGGTCCCGACCCGTAGGAAAAGGCATAGTGGGATGCCTTGCCATGTTGTATTGGATGTCATGAAGAGTGTTGCTAATGGCAGTCACCTGAAAAGTGGCCCGATACTCCGGCTGAGTGTAGCGATCGTCTTCCAACAGGAAGCAGTCGTGCAACATATCTCTGATAGAATCCATGGTAACAGGTGGTTCAGCTTCCTCAACAGGAGCAGGAGGTAAAGGTGCAGGAATAGTCCTACGAGCCTTAGATAGATATGCAGGAGGTCCTAAAAACTGACATTCGTCTAATGGAATGTTGAAAGCAGAAAATATCATTGGAAGGTATATAGCATAGACGCGCTTTAGGCTTCTTCCTTGCATGAATTATCCAGTCCATCATCGTGCGTAGAAAGTTGAATGGGATGGTGAAATAAAGATAATAAAGTGCCGTAATCTCTAGGTAAGTGACTTCATCAGTAGATCCGGCTTTTGGCAAAATAGAAGAGAATATGATACGATGAAGTTCATAAAAGTATTAGTTGAGATATTTGGCACGAAGTTTACAAGGGCGAGTCTTCGATTCATACATCATGTCCTTAAAACCTTCTAGGGTGATATCGCCAACAAACTTGAAGTTACGAGCATCGACAAGGTGTTCCCAAGAGTTGGGTTCAGGGAGTTGTAAATACTCTGCCAAGTCGAAGTCATCGAACTCAATGTCGATACCATCTACCCTTGAATAAATTTTATTTTCATCATGAGTGAGATTACAATAAAATATTTGTACGGCATTAAGATAAACTTTTGAAGATGTAGATACGAGTTCGTTAAGACAAAGGTCTTTAAAATTAGGGTTAAACTCAAAAAAGATGGTAAAATTGATAGGATGACCTGGCTCCACACTATGACCACAAAAGTCAAAATACCATTCATTAGAAGCTTCTAACGAAATAAATATGTGCTCATTGTCAACATTGGAAGGAGGAGGTCGATTAAATAAAGGGTGAGGGGGATTGACATTTGGAGTAGGAGGATTGGATGAAGATGCTTCACTTCTACTCCTTTTTCCTCTATAAAATAGTTTAGGTGGCATGGAAAGAATAAGGAGAGTAGAGAGGAGAAGCTAGAAGTGATATACCTCAAAGAAAATTGATGAAGATGAAAAAGAATACCCCAAAGCTTCAAATCAGTTTGGAGAGGAGAGAGCACCAAAATTGAGAAATCTAGGGTTAGGGTTTTGAGAAAAGTAGATGGAGAGAGTTGGAAGATGAAGAGAAAGGTTTAAAAATTGTGGTTTTATAAAGTAGGGTCGGTTGAAATAGCAAAACGTGGGGCTTTGATCAAGTAGATCAGACGGCCAAGAATGGCTGAAGGTTCTAGAACCCACTAGACCTTTCGGCCCAAATTCCGCCATAGGCAGAGTTTAGCCCAAGTTCGGTCCCTATGGATCCAGAACTCCAAACAGTGTAAAGATGGGCATAAAAAGTAGAAAAGGTGGCCTTGAATTGAAAATAGTGGATTTTATTAGCCATAAAATAAGTAGAACATGCTACAGACTTGTGAATCATTATTCAGTATATGTGAATCGTCTCAGCTTAGCTGTAGGGGCCGGATCGCAACTAGTGGTAGCCCGAAGACACTTGGCACCGTGTCGCTAAGGCTTTTACGCCTTGTTGACAGAAGGACCCTTTCGGCTTCTACCCAAAACAATGCAATATATATGAATTTGATTTAACAAGTATTTGTACAGGTAAGGCTTATGGTATGACATTTTCATCCAAGATCTCCAATTCTCGACGAAGAAAGTTGAAACGCTCTTCAGCAAGTGGTTTAGTGAAAAAGTCTGCTAGCTGATTATCAGTATCAATGAATTCTAGATTAATAGTGCCTTACAATTGATGATCTCTTAAAAAGTGGTATCATATTTCTATATGCTTAGTGCGTGAGTGACATATAGGGTTCTTAGTCAAGTTAATAGCACTAGTATTATCATAGAATATAGGAATGTGCTTAAAAGATAAATTATAGTCTGCTAGGGTTTGCTTCATCTAAAAAATCTGAGCACAACAACGTCCTGTAGCTACGTATTCAGCGTCTGTTGTGGATAGTGTTATAGAGTTTTTTTGCTAAAACCAAAGACTAAAGCTTTGCCTAATAAATGACACGTGCTGCTGGTACTCTTACGGCCACTTTGCATCCAACAAAATTAGCATCCGAATAACCGATTAGGTCAAAGGATGTGGTTTTGCGATACCGAAAGCCTACTATAACAGTGCCTTTAAGGTAATGAAAGATACGCTTAACTGAGCTCATGTGTGATTCTTTAGGGTTGGCTTGATAACGAGCACATAGGCAAACACTAAACATTATATCAGAAAGACTAGCAGTTAAATAGAGTAAACTACCAATCATACCTCGATACTTACATTGGTCGACTGGTTTGCAGCTTTCATCAGGTTCTAATTTTGTTGTTGTAGCCATCGGAGACTGATTGGTTTGATGTTGTCAAGATCAAATTTCTTTAGCATGTCCTTTGTATACTTTGATTGACTGATAAAAACCCCTCGTGAGTTTTGTTTGACTTGCAATCCAAGAAAGTAGTTAAGCTTCCCCATCATGCTCATCTCGAACTCATTCTGCATACACTTGGCAAATTCTTGGCATAATACCTTATTAATGGACCCAAAGATAATGTTATCTACATAAGTTTGCACTAATAGAATTGTGTCATCAATAGATTTTATAAAAAGTGTCGTATCAATCTTCCCTTTTGAAAAGCCTTTTTCAAG
Source organism: Iris pallida (assembly GCA_029216955.1). Lineage (NCBI taxonomy): Eukaryota > Viridiplantae > Streptophyta > Magnoliopsida > Asparagales > Iridaceae > Iris > Iris pallida. The sequence goes on along the minus strand of JANAVB010018399.1, from coordinate 6,626,495 downwards.
TAAGAAAGTTCTTAGGCATTTATACCAAGTGCGAGGAGCTTGTTTGAGGCCATAAAGAGCTTTCTTAAGCTTGAAAACATGATCAGAAAATTTATAGTTTTCAAAACTAGGTGGTTGTTTTACGAAAACTTTTTCTTTAATAAAACAATTGAGAAAAGCATTTTGACATCCATTTGAAAGAGTTTGAAGTTTGGAAATCTGTAAAGGCACAAAGCATGTGAATTGATTCAAGCCGTGCAACAGGAGCATAAGTCTTATCGTAGTTGATACCTTCCTCTTGGTTGTATCCCTGAGCTATGAGACGTGCTTTGTTACATGTGACTGAACCTTTCTCATTAACTTTGTTACAAAAGACCCATCGAGTGCCAATGATAGAATGGTCAGCAGGTTTAGGAACAAGTTCCCAAACCCGATTTCTTTCGAATTGGTTGAATTCTTCTTGCATTACAGATATCCAAAATTCATAAAAAAACTTCTAAAACATCTTAGGTTTTATTTGGGATATAAAAGCAATACTAGCTATAGAATCTCTAACAGATAAACGAGTACTTACTCCTCTTGATACCTCACCTATTACCAAGTTTTCTTGATGTTCTGGTGTGAAGCAAAACTTCTTTGGTAAGCTGTCCAGAGAACTGGTTCTAGATGTTACATCCTTAGAGGTAGGAGTTGTAGATTTGCAATGTACGTCATCGTTGTCATCAGGAACAATTATTGTACTACTATTCTCATCAAAAGTAACATTAGCATATTCTTCGACAATCATGGAGCGTTTGTTGAACACTCTGTATCATTTACTCTTGGAAGCATATCCAAGAAAAATACCTTCGTCAGCTTTGGTATCAAACTTGCCTAAGTAGTATTCAGGATAAAGCAGCGACAACCGAACACTTTAAAATAAGAAATAGTTTGGGTTCTACCAAACTAAAGTTTATAGAGAATTTTCTTCAAAATAGGTCGAATCAAAACCCTATTCAAGGCATGGCATGCTGTACTTACAGCTTCTACCCAAAATATTTCGGAAGTGAAAATTGATTCAACATGACTCTGACCATATCGCCAAGAGTTCTATTCTTCCACTCCACAACACCATTTTGTTGGAGAGTTCTAGGACAAGAAAATTCATGATCAAAACCATTTAAATCACAAAACTTTTCAAATAAGAGTTTTTGAATTCGCCGCCATGATCACATCGAATTCGAGTAATCATGAAGCCTTTTTCGTTTTGTACCTTTTTAGCAAAAATTTCAAAAACAAAAATAGTATCACTTTTGTTTGAAAGAAAAAACTAAAGTAAAGCGGTCCAAGACGCATATGCCATAGTAATCTTTCATCTTTGTGAGCGTAGAGGCATCTTCCTGCATTGTTAGTAGCTCTAGAAAGATAGAATATATATATATATATATATATATATATATATATATATATATAATCATCTCTTATCCCTTCAAAAGCAATATCTCCAGATGATCTATCATATATAGAGCATTTAGTTTTCCCAAAGTTAATATCATATCCATTGTCAGCAAGATGACGAATGCTAAGCAAGTTATGCTTTAACTTTGTTACTAAACAGACATCTTTAATGACAAGAAAGGGAGGATTACCAATAATACCGTTACCTATAATATAACCTTTTAGATTATTGTCGAAGGATACATATCCTTCCCTTTTCATCGATTGTGTTGCGAAAAGATTTACATTTCCAATCATATATCGTGAGCGCCCACTATCGAGAATCCATTTACTTTTAGAAGATGAAGGAAGGTCCACCTATACCACGAGTAGATGTGACCCTTGGTACTTGTCACGACCCACATCCACTTTTCGGATACGAGACGTGTCCAAGCCAGCCTACGCCGCAGAGTCGGCGGTAGAACGCTGTCACGGCCATGATGCTCAAAATCACAAAAATAACAACTTTATTGCTCATTCACTTGCTAAGATTTATTACAACAGTTACAAGATTTATATCTGAAAGAAAATATAAAATCCTTACACATGTTTGCAATGGCTACAACATCTATCTAAAGTCTAGGTTTTGGCCTGCAAGTACACTCATATCTCCCAAAGCTAAGTGAATCAACAGCAAACCTGAAAAATGTTGGTTTTCAGTCAGAAATGGAACAAGCACACAAACCGACGGCAATACGAAAATACAATAGAATTAATAAGACATGAAAGTAACATATGAGAGATTAAAACTAAAAAGTAACTGATGACATGGCAAGTGGTGAAGAAGACAAGGAAAACAAATAAAATACAACTATCTATGTGATTTGAAATACCAGTTTTGACATGTGAACGGCTAGAGGGTAAATTCGACACCCTGCACGTGTCGTGTGCAGCTGCTATTCTTCACAAAAGACATGGAGGATAGTTCTGGGTAGTCCACATGTCTGCTAAGATATTTCCCCTCTCGACTACTACTCATGGACTCGAACAAGTCATGAAATGCAAAAACATGATAATCAAGAAATAATGTATGTAGATATCAATGACACTAATCCGTATAAAAATGTGTCAACAAGCAAGATAACATCTGCATAACATGAAATGGAAAGACTACTATGAATCGAAAGCAATCAGAAAGTGCACTTGCCTGAGGTCCTTAGCTAGTGAAACCGATAGTACAACCACTTAGATGAGTTGCTAAGTCAACACATAAAAAAAGTCTCCGTATGCTGAAATAGACATTACCAACGTTTTTAGAATAGTTAAATTAGCTAGGATTACCTGTCCTTAAGTCCAATTCTGGACACAGGGGCAAAACGGTACTCTCGGGACAAAACGGTATCCACCGTTGGACCTGCTTTGCACCAAAAAGCGTGCCAGAGTCAATGGTCTCTAAAGTCATCAAACTACATATCTACGGATTCCTTTTGATGATACGAACCCAATGGTATATCCAATTTTGGATTCCGGAGGGCCGTGCACGAAATTGCCCGTTGAATCGGATCGTGTGGCCCGCAAAATGGCGATCCGGTCAACTGTCTCAGAATCGGACCAAACTTGGCATACAGGACCTGAAAAATGATACGGTCCTGTTGGCACAAGTTTCTTCTCGATCTGACGAACGTGCACAAAGTAATTAGAAAATTTGCACAGAGGCAGATACGGTAAATTTCAACGGATACATATCAAATTCGTCGCGCACACACGACCAATTTGAATTCCGTCAAAGCCCACACGTCCACGAAGCCGATACGCACCTTTCTTTGCTTTTGGTTCGTGACCATGTCGCCTGGATTGGCGGGACGTACGTCGTATCGAGGGTTTTTAAAGTTTTCAAAAAACAGTTTTTTTTAGTTTTTCTCTATTTTCAATTTGATTTATCTCACTGGTTAAACCCCTAGAAATAAAACTAATAATTAGGTTTCCATCTCCTATAGGTTTTCTATAGGTTTATTCAAATAGATTGCTAGGTTTCTCGATAGGTTAATCGAATTTTGTCTTCCAAGTTGGGGTCTTAGGATAGTGATAGTTCTGTTTACAAACAGAGTTTCGTCAACTTTCACATCGATTTCCTGGACAGATTGATTGTCTAACTGAGAATCCACCTACTACGGTTTCAAGAGGGTCAACTGGGCTTCACGTAGAATTTTACGGAAACGAATATGATCTAGTATATACGGAGAAAACTGCGATAAAAGGGACATACTTGCCTGCGCACGATGACCATAGCCGCGGTTGCTGTTCGCGCGCGCGGACGATTCTGGCGCTCGTGCGGCGGTGCGCGGCTGCTGGGTTGGTCGCCAGGGGCCAAGGTAGGTGGCGCACACAAGATAGGGGCTGGCCGGAGGTAGGTTAGGGTTTCGACGCCGCTTATCCCTTGCTCTCTCTACATATATATATATATATATATATATATATATATATATATATATATATATATATATTCTTGCCGAAAGAAAGGAGCGGGGGGGGGGGGGTTTCGCATGGGCTTGGCCTGGGTTTGGGATTGCTGTTACTGTGGGCCGGGTTGTTGCTTGGGGTTTAGGATCGGGTGGCCTGTGGGCTTAGTTCTTTGTATATAGACATATACGTATATATATATATATATATATATATATATATATATATATATATATATATATATATATATATATATATATATATATATATATATATATATATATATATATATATATATATATATATATATATATATATATATATCACTACACCAAAAAGGTCCTTTAGGAACAATTTTTTTTATGTTCCTAATATTTTTAGGAACATATCATAATCGTTCCTAAAAGTGGCGTTGCAATATTTGGAACATTTATAATGTGTTCCTAAATTTAGTTTGGAACATGTATTAGGCGTTCCAAAAATAGTTTTTGGAACATATATAATGTGTTTCTAAAGTGTTTTTGGAACATCTTTAAAACGTTTCTAAATGTTATTTTGGAACACTTTAAGCTTGTTCCTAAATATAATTTGTAACAATTTTGCATTAGCTAGTTTTGCAACACTTTATTAATGTTCATGTTTTTTTAAATTTACTTCTTATTCCAATTTTAGTTTGAACCATAATTAAATCTAATGATTTATAAACTGAACATGAAAACACATAATAAGTGATACAATCAAATTTTTGAAGAAAGTACATTAAATGGTGACATCAACATATTATACTTTCATCCATTATCAACACAACAGTCAATGAGAAAACATTTGAGCAAATTATTAACACATGCAAAACATCTCTTCAAAACATTCTTCCATACACTTTAATAGATTATCTCAAACAGACAATCTAAACTTGCCTTCCAAATAATAACATAAACATCGCATTTGAAATAACATCTAAAGCTTGGCGCAAGTCACAAATATTCACCAAACTACTGAAATACGTCAAAATTATTGACATGTACAAAATATGATAACATTGGCCTCTAGTTCATAATATTCAAAATAAAACTTTGAAAATTTAAAATCAAGCACCATCAAAAACTCTCTCCCAGATGAAATTATGGATGACCCAACTTCTGTAATACACCTACTTTGATGTCTCAAAATTCGTTCTTCGAAACATGATCCCAAAATTATTCTCCAACCGAATGATGGAGGTTTAAACAACGACAACTAGCAACACCTCGATGCAACATTAAGAAACAAGTTAAAATCATGAAATCGCTAATAAATATATATTCAAACATATTAAGAATACTGGGGAAAATTCTTATCTGAAGCAAAAATATCAAAACTGGGCATAATAAAAAAAGACCTCATAATTTAGTAAGATATATAAATAAGGTACTACGTCCAATTTAAAGATAATTTGGAAAGCTGATCTAAACATCTAGGAGTATCTCATCAGTATCGTAGTATGAATTGTCGTGTGTAGGCTCCAAATTAACCCAAAACATAGTTCGTATGTATATCTAGCGGATGTTAGACATAATACTTGCATAGGAATTAATTTTTTCATTATGGATTGTGGTCAACAAAGTTCTGGTTTCAACTACAAAAAATAAATCATGTGCAACAACAGTTCATAATATTTGTTACAGTTCATAATATTTTCAGTTAATTGAAGAAAAACAACAACATCAATGTAAAAGCGGCTATTGTTGAAACTCCTGCATAGAGGCAAGACTAACTAAAAAAATATGTGATAGTTTAGGAGGTAAACTTTCCTGAGGGAACATTATGTCAAAGAAGCCTGATCTATCTTAGCCACAACATATTTTTTATGAATCATAAAGAGGAAGGAATGTTACCATTTTAGAAAATGTGCACTAAGAGCACCACAATGGCAAAAGAGGCACAACAATCACCTTTGTTCCAAAAAAATTAGGTTCAACTATTGAATCGTACTTCTATTCCACACCGTTATGATCATGCCCTATAAAAGTTCGCTTATTTCTAGCATCTTCTGTACCTAATGTGTTGTCTCACTCCAATGATAACTTTAGGAAAAGAAAGAATAAGAGATGTAAGATAAACAAAACCAAAGTATGGATGAAAACTTTAAGTACCATTCTCATGTTAACAATAATTGGCTAAAATGCTAGAGAACCAAATGGTATATCATTTTAAACAAAAAAGTGAGCAATGCCATTAGCTTATTAAAACACAAACTGACATCCTAAAAGTGAGGCAATTGTTCATTAGATGATGTTGACAATGAGAACAAAGTTTAAGATTTTGTGATAATCATAGTGCATAGTGCATACAAGTATAACCCTCACAGATGGGATAAAGCTTCCAAAATTGTGTGCCCTTGTTTCCTGAAATTCAGATATTTTTATAGTCACACTTCTAGTAGAAACAAAGCAGGGATTATATCTTTATTTTAGCACTTCATCTATTGTATGATAATAGCAACAACAACAACAACACAATACAACACAACAAACCCTTTACCCAAAAATTTTGTGGTTGGCTAAAAAATATTTACCTGGGATTTGAGCTCTGATGGCACTGGTGGTAGTAGCGGTGAAGACGAGGGGGAGGAGAGCTTTGGAGATAACTTAATATTATTTTTGTTTCTTGAGGACCAATGAAAGACTTGAAGTCTGACATGCTTCTTGAACAAGGCTACAAAGCTCAGGCAATACAGTTGAGGCTCAAGAATCCTACCTCTTCTGCAGAATAAAAATAACAACACAAAACAGAGTACTCAGCAAGCAGAAGCAGAAGCAGAGGCAGTTAGTAGCTACTTCAAGAAGTAGCAACTATAACTAGCTAAAGGTTTTTAAAAATAAAACCTTCCTTGGCTTCTGGTAGAGCAGCTCTGGTAGGATCTTGTACATGTCTTCATCAATAACATTTGACTTCACAGTGGTACTATTGTTGTTGTTGTTGTTGTTGTTGTTGTTGTTGTTCTTTGGGTTGCTCTGGTTGGTCAGGTCATATACCTTCCCTTGCTTCCTCAGCTACTGCTCTCTAGACACCCTCTTCTCCCCTTCACTCTTCCTCACCTAAGCATGAACAATTGACCACAAGAATGTATGTTTATTGATGTAGACTAATTCTAATTCCTACACCAAAATTTAGTAGCTGATCATAAAATCCATCCATTAGGGTTTTCAAAATCTGCTTAATATGTGTGTCGGATGGCGATAGCCATCCAGACAAATCATCTTTCAAACATCGACCAAAAAGAAAATTATGCCGGTCTATAAAATCCGCTTAAAATGAGTGCTAGATAGATAAGTTACCATAGACAAACACATTCTTTTTGGGTCAATAAAATTAGCTTAAAATGAACGGCATTGAACTGAAATATCAGTAAAAAAACTCCCTGTTGCTCACCCCTACTAGTGAGGATATAATCTGCGTAAGAGGTTATTCAAGAACCTACAGTTATAATCTGCGTAAGAGGTTATTCAAGAAGGAGCTATGGTTCAACATTCAAGAACCTACAGTTATAATCTGCGTAAGAGGTTATTCAAGAAAATAAGGGACTCCTCTCATGCCAAAGATGAGGGAGTATATCATTGCATTGTTTAATGAGGATTCGAAGCCTGGAGCGGTTTCTGAGAGGCACTTTAGACTGTTTAAAGCATATTTTTAGCATAGCATATGATTTTGGTGTTGTCGGTCCAAAAACTTCAGCTGCATCTCCATCCTCGTCTTTGAAGGTAATTAATTTAGTTTTCCTTTTTATGCATCTAAATGAGAACCTATTTTACTGTTGTTGACTGTGAAATGAATTGTGATCTTTTTTTTAGTAAATCTTCTAGTAAAAGTACAAATTATCTCAAGGATTGTTAGAATGATGTAAAATTGAGGTCCTAGTCTGGTGGCATTCTCAGCACGCAGAATTGCATATCTGAAATAGACTCCATAAACTGCAAGGTCAGAAACTGGCTCGTAGATTTTACTACCACATGTTCCAATGCTAAAAGTTCAAAGATGTCTGTTGATAACTATACCCAATGGAGTAACTCAAATGAGATGGCATGCCCAAATAGTTTCAGAGAGCATTCAGGTGAAAGTGGAGCAATGGACTGCAGATTAACAAAGGCATTGGTTGATATGGATGCAGTTTGTAGTGGAGGTGTTAAGGATTATCTTGTCATTGAGAGGTGGCAATCACAAGCAATGGATGCAGATGCTGATTATTTCAACTGTTTGCAGGTAAAAGATGATGAAGATTCAGACAAAATGTTTACGACACCCCCTTTAAAGGGCGACTGGCAGATTGAACAAAGTTTTGCTTCTCAAACTGCTGAGAATAAATTATCAGTTGAAGGGAAACCAAGAGGAGTCAAGCATATAAGACAAGGCCTTGTCGACTATGTTGCATCACTACTTATGCCTTTATATAAAACTAGGAAGATTGATAAAGATTACAAATCATGAGTATTAAATATTAGTAATAAAAAAAGGCACACCTCAGCTTGTGTTCTAGGATCAAGACCATTCAATGCATGATGTTCAAAGTCACTTATAGATCATTCTTTTTGAAATTGACTGATCCTACAATAGTAACATATAATAAGTTATGCACGAACATACTTTGATTCAAGTTCAAGAGCTAAAGCATATCCTTATTCAGATGCTACAAGTATGCTCTATTTACATCCAAGAAATTTTATTCCTCTACATCTAAGAGTTTCAAATATTATCGAAGGAAATTCATAATTTTTAATTGTCACTTAAGTTTTCAATCTTCTATCCTCTAGTTATTTCCACTTAATAAGCTAACAAAAGTGATGTTCAAGTATCATTTGATCTTGTTCCATAACAGAAGATTAAACAAAGATTATTGTGAAGTTGTTTTCTATCACATCAAAATGAATAAAAATTGCACAAGCTACTAATTTTAATCTACTCAAGCATTTCAACAAACATATTGTGTGTGCAAACTAATGGGGGAGAAGGAATTGTTTTGGTCGATGTTGGATCTGTTTTACTTTCAAAAAAACTTTTTTTGAAATTTTTTTTGGTTAACTACATGTTTTTATGGTAAATATTGCTAGACCCCTAGATTTTCATTAAAGTAAAAGTCCAGTTGGTAATTTGACCCCTCAGGTCTCAGATTTGGGAATGTCATTCCTTTTCACTCTGGCTTAATGGGCTATTGTGATGCATTTAATTCCCTAAATTGTATCATCTTACCTCCTTGTCTAGAACCTTTTTTTGCCTTGGAGAACTTGTAATTTGCTCCTTGGTTGCATGAGCTTAAACTGTACAACCAAAAAGGTAGTACCTGCCAACTGAACTTCTTGGTTTACGGAGAGGCCCTCGCATGCTTATAGCTACCTTCACTAGGATTTTGGTACTATAGTAGAGGTTGACATCAAGTTGGCATCCGCTAATAAAATTCTGCCAATTCTCTTGTTAAGCTTTCTCATGCTCCACGTCCGACTCTATTTGATGGAAGAAGCTGGAAGAAGGTTTGGACTGTGATGATCGCTAATGATGTTAGAACCAAGCGAAACCCTGCAAATGAAAACATACCAAAGACTAAAAGGTTTCTTTAACGTTACTCCAGAAGCAAGCCTGCATCCTTGGTTCTACCTTAATACTCTCTCAAAGAAACAATAAAAAGAACAAAGGAACAGATACCACATTACTTTCTTCTAACTTGTATGGTGGGGGGGGTGGAACAGGGAAGGAGTAGTTAAAGAGTAGCTAAAATTTCTTGTTGTCTCAAGCTTCAAAGAAAATCTTTAAGAAGAAATGATGGCTGATGATTTTATCTAGCTTAGCAAATTACGAAGTTCTGTATACGTTGACATCTCATCTTTTCATGTAAAATTAGTCTACTAGTTCTGTCTATCTTTATAGTAATTCCAGTCCTCTAGCTGAGTGGTTTTCATCTATAAGTTGTTGCATATTACTTAAGGTCCTGATTGCTCTTTCAGTTTGCATCTTATCTTGTTGGTGTTTTTGCCTTTGGACTAGAAAAGATAGGCACACATCGGCTACACCAAATGGTGAGTATCTCAATATAATGCATTGCTTGTGTTGAGATGTGCACATGAGGTGTAGTGGGGCACAAGTTTGTGCCATGTGGGAGTATTTTTCTAGAAGAAAAAAGGATTAACTCCAACAAGGATGCAAGTTGATTTTTGTTGTGCGGACTCGGACTCGGACGCGGACTCCAGGATTGTCTCGTGCATGCACGGGAGTGTTCGGGGGGTAGGCGTGGACTGGCACACTTCTATGCTGATTGTGGGATGATCTAAAATATCAAACTCTATTTTTGAGTATTGGTATTTTAGTCCCACAAAGGATAGAAGAAGAGGTGAAGTCTCAACTCCACTATATAAACAGAGCCCCTTGACCTCCTTTGAAAGACACACCAAGAAGAGAATTGAGGGAGTCCGTTAAGTCCAGGAAGCCCGTTCAAGTCTCAAATATTGACTTACGAGTGTTCCAGTAGTTCTTCGTGAACTTGCTGGTTCCTGGAAGCTGTTCGTGCTCGTGTGGGACGAATAAAGCTTTGAGCAACGGTGGTTCATTCACCCCAGCATCTCATTCTCGCCTGTCATCGCTGCTGTTGCCTTTTTCAGTAACTTCTTTTTAGAAGCTCTACTGTCGATAGTTGCTTGCACAATGTCTCTTTAGATTTTTTGTGTATTATGTAGAATCTTTTTAGATCCTCGTAATTCAGAATCCTCCAGGACCTCTGTTGCACATCTTCTTTAAGGTGCTGCATTTGAAACGTTGTGTGTACAATTGTTTCAGTTTCAGAATTTTCCATCAAAAATTGTGCCTCGGTACTAACAATCTCAAATCTTTATTGAGAAAATGGATAATTCTCGTGCTTCGCTCATCGATACCGACTTTAACAAGTTGGAGAAATTCGATGGCGAACACTTCCAGATATGGAGACGAAAGGTCACTTTAAATCTTCAACTCGTGAATGTTGATCACGTGCTGTCAGAAGAAGAACCGATCATTCCAACCATTGGATCTGCTGTGGCTGTGGCCGCTGCTACGACCAAGCAAGCGAAGTGGGAGAGAGAAAACAGTATATGCAAACTACTGATACTCAATTCCATGGAAGACTCTCTGGCAGAGTCCTACTCCAAGAAGACATCTGCCAAAGAGATATGAGACTCCTTGGGAAAGCTCTATGAAGATGACGAGACCGGTCCAAGATCTTTATGGTAGAAAAATATACCAGTGGACCTTCGAAGACGAGAAGGCGATGCTGCCCCAAGTGAAGGAGTTTCTGAAGTTGCGTCAAAAACTAGAAGACGAGAACATGCCCCTCGTCGACAAGTTTGTTGTTGGAGGGATCGTCGCGAAACTTCCTACAGAGTGGAGCAACTTCTATGCAAGGATATATCGAAAGAAGATAGAAATTAGCTTGGAAGATTTCTTGCAAGAGATCCATGTTGAGGACGAGATGCGCTCTCAACAGAAGATGGATACTCTGTCTAAACAACTGGCGAAGGCAAATCTGGTCCAAACCAGAGAGTACCAGGGGAAGCAGGCTGCTTCTCATCGCAAAAAGAAGGACTTCACAAATCTGAAAGTGAAGGGTCCTGCTTTCAAGCAGCAGAAGTCCAAGTCCCATGTGACTTGCTTCAATTGTGGCAAGAAGGGCCACTACAAATCCGAATGCAAGTCCAAGCCCAAAGAACAAGGTGAGCCTAGTAAGGTTTCTATGATTACTAATCTAGTTGTCAAGATAGCACAGGTTGCAACTGTGGGGGCTGACTTGGACTGGTAGATAGACACTGGTGCGACCTGTCATGTCTGTTCAGACAAAGACTGGTTCGTCTCTTATGAGCCAACTTCAGTGAAGGTCATAATGGCAAACAAGGCACAAGCTGAAGTACTGGGGATCGGGACGGTGGAGCTGAAACTCACATCGAGGAACACTCTGACGCTTCAAGGTGTGAAGCATGTTCCAGTAATTGCTAAGAACCTGATCTCTGGAAGTCTGTTCTGCAACGCAGGCTTGAGGATGGACATCAATGCTGACCAGTTGGTGATGTCCAAGAAGGGTACATTCTTCGGGAAAGCTTTCCAAACTGAAGGAATGTACAAGATTCAGCTTGTTGTAACCCAGCATGATAATATCAATACAATCACTTTTTCTGATTATTCTCTTGAGTTGTGGCATAATAGGCTAGGACATGTTCATTGTAAAAGGATTAACATAATGTCTAGTCTAGGACTTATCTCCAAGTGTGGGGGTAAGGTAGAGAAATGCGAAGTATGTGCTCAGACGAAGATCACAAGAAAATCCTTTCACAGGGTCCATCGAAACACAGATCTTCTGGAGTTGGTTCACTCAGATATCTGTGACTTCAAACAATTCTTTACAAAGGCCGGGATGAAGTATTTCATTACTTTCATCGATGACTTCTCAAAGTATGCTTTCGTCTACTTGCTCAAGTCTAAAAACGAAGCATTCGAGAAGTTCGAGGAGTTCAGGGCCGAGGCTGAACGGCAAACTGGACAACAACTCAAGAGGTTAAGGAGTGATCGAGGCAGGGAGTATCGGTCTCATGAATTCTTATCATTCTGCAAAGACACATGGAGTCATCAATGAGACAACAGCTCCATACTCTCCTCAATCCAACGGAGTAGCAGAAAGGAAGAATAAAACATTGACAGAGATGATGAACTCCATGCTGTTGATTGCGGGTCTTCCAAAATGTTACTGGGGAGAAGCTGCACTAACGGCAACGTTCATTCTGAACAGAGTGCCATATGCAACTTCCGACATAACTCCTCATGAACTCTGGTTCAAAGTCAGACCTAACTTGAATGTCATTCGAGTGTGGGGGTGTCTGGCTTATATGAAGCTCCCGGATCTGAAGATTCAGAAGCTGGGGACAAGGACTACGAAGGCGATCCTCTTGGGGTATGCCGAAAAGAGTGATGCTCGGAGATTCCTTGATATCGAATCAAACCATATCATCGAATCTTGCGATACTGAATACTTTGAAGACAAGTTTACAAAACATAAGAATATTGTTCTCGCGGATCTTCCGGAGAATGATGAGGGTACAAAGCAGACAGAAGTCTTTAATGAACCAGTAGTCCAAGATGAAGCTGTCGTCAAGGAGACACCAGCTGAACCAGAACTCGCTGAGCCGTCAACTAAGCGAACGAGGAGGCCAAAAGACTTCGGAGATGACTTCGTCACCTATCATGTGGAAGCAGATCCGCTTACCTATGATGAGGCGATGAAGACCAGAGATGCTGTATTCTGGAAAGAGGCGATAGACAACGAGATTGACTCAATCACCTCTAACAACACATGGGTATTGGTTGACCTGCCAGACGGAGCAAGACCCATCGAATGCAAATGGATCTTCAAGAAGAAGATGAAAGCAGATGGAACCATTGACAAGTTCAAGGCCAGGCTAGTGGCCAAGGGGTTTGCTCAGAAGCAGGGGATCGACTACTTTGACACTTATGCTCCAGTAGCTCGAATGACAACCATCAGATTGTTAATTGCTCTAGCAGCAATACACAAGCTGGTGATACATCAGATAGATATGAAAACGGCATTCCTTAATGGCGAGCTGACCGAAGAGATCTACATGCAACAACCAGAAGGTTTTATCGTCAGAGGTCTGGAAGACAAAGTCTGTAAGTTGATGAAGTCTCTGTATGGTTTGAAACAAGCTTCCAAAATATGGCATGAGAAGTTTGACAAGGTGATAAGGTCAAATGGCTATAGGATCAGTGAAACAGACAAGTGTGTCTATACGAAGTTTGCTGACGGAAGAGGAGTAATCGTATGTCTTTACGTGGACGACATGCTAATCCTAGGTACGGATTTAAGCTGCGTCACAGAGACAAAGAAATTCCTCTCGACCAAGTTTATTATGAAGGACTTGGGGGATGCCGACGTAATCTTGGGGCTCAAGTTCATCCGGACAGGCACTGGAATAGCGCTGTCACAATCTTATTATATTGAGAAGATGCTCACTCGCTAAGGGTATCAAGATCTTCCTTTTATTGATACACCGTACCGGAGTGATCAGAAGCTGGAGCCAAATTCGAGGAAAAGCGTCAGGCAGTTGGAGTACGCTAGCGTCATCGGAAGCTTGATGTACGCTACTACTGCCACAAGGCCTGACATAGCTTTTGCAGTGGGAATGCTGAGTCGGTTCACTAGCAATCCAGGCGTTGAGCACTGGAAAGCTGTGAAGCGTGTTATGAGAAATCTCAAGAAAACTCAGACATATGCACTTTTCTACAGCGAAGATCCGTCAGTAGTGGAAGGCTTCAGTGATGCTAGCTTGTGTTCAGATATGGAGAGCGAGTATTCCACAGGTGGATTCGTATTTGCCATGGGCGGAGCTGCTATATCGTGGAAGTCGAAGAAGCAGACTATGTTATCTCGCTCCTCCATAGAATCTGAATTCTTTGCATTGGATGCTGCTGCAGATAAAGCAGAGTGGCTTCGGGAGCTCATGTATGATCTTCCGGTGGTTGGGGCTCAGATACCGGTAATACCGATATACTGTGACAACCAGGCGGCAGCAGTAGTGGCATCAAATGAACTCTTCAACGGGAAGAAGAGAACGATACGATTGAAGCACAGAGCAGTACACGATCTTATCAAGAGAGGTGTTATTACAGTGATTGATGTTCGGAGTCAGGAGAACCTGGCGGATCCGTTCACCAAGGGCCTCAAGCGCCAGCTGGTCGATGACACAACTTGTAAAATAGGTTTGAAGGTATTCTGATATTGTATTATTGTATTCCTACCATAAAGTTTTATGCTATTAGTTCAATGATTTATCTACTAGGCATCTAACTTTTGGTTCAAGGGAGGACCACTAATCAGAAGAATATCAGGAACGGTGGGTACATGTTCTATTGGACATAGAGAGGTTACGGACCTATAACCACTGTTGTCTACTATTGTTTTCTGCGGAAAACGGTTTCTGTGGGAAGGTTGGCTTAAATGCCTTAATGAGTTCTCAGGCAGAGTGAATGCCTGGAGTGCTTTACAGAAAGCACGGTAGAGCAGCACTACAAGGAGTGTAACTCCATGCTACAGTGGGGTGACTCCACCATAAGGTTCCCAGGTAGGGGTAATGCCTCGGCTTTGCAAGCCAAGTCACAGCGGAGTAGCACCGTAAATAGGCAGGTAGCCTAATGTTGTATGATAATCGTAATAAAGAGAGGTAGACAACACTACAAAGAGGATGATGTCCTCATGTTACAGTGGCATGACACCACGAAGAGGTACCAGGTAGGGTAAAGCCTCGGCTTTGCGAGCCATGTCATAGCGACGTAACACCGTACGGAAGCGCAAGGCTTCATGCTGTTAGTTTGGCACTACAAAGAGGCCTGTGACCTCATGCTACAGTAGTATGACACTACGATGAGGTACCCAGGTGGGGTAAAGCCTCGGCTTTAAGCCATGTCGTAGCGACGTAGCACCGCAAAGAAGCGCAATGCTTCATGCCATGACTCTTTATAAAGAACTCACCTATAGTTTATGGACAGAGATATCAGGCCGTCTCTTGAGGGTAAACTTGTAGACGCCCAAAAATTATACACTAAAACCAGGCTGGCACAAGGCCTTCAATGTGCAGCCAGAAGCACAGTTGATGTCACTATGTGAGTAGGAAGAATTGCAGTTATGGTGCAGAATTCAAGGCTTAGTCCATTATTGTATCATGCTATTATTTAACCTATGCAGGAAGATTCAAGTCATAGCGACATCTCTCCTAATGCATGATGGGCAGTCACTGTGGGGAACGCTCAACCCATATATTAAGATATGTGGGGGATTGTTGGTGTTTTTGCCTTTGGACTAGAAAAGATAGTCCCACATCGGCTACACCAAATGGTGAGTATCTCAATATAATGTATTGCTTGTGTTGAGGTGTGCACATGAGGTGTAGTAGGGCACAAGTTTGTGCCATGTGGGAGTATTTTTCTAGAAGGAAAAAGGATCAACTCCAACAAGGATGCAAGTTGATTTTTGTTGTGCGGACTCGGACTCGGACGCGGACTCCAGGATTGTCTCGTGCATGCACGGGAGTGTTCGGGGGGTAGGCGTGGACTGGCACACTTCTACGCTGATTGTGGGATGATCTAAAATATCAAACTCTATTTTTGAGTATTGGTATTTTAGTCCCACATCGGATAGAAGAAGAGGTGAAGTCTCAACTCCACTCTATAAATAGAGCCCCTTGACCTCCTTTGAAAGATGTACCAAGAAGAGAATTGAGGGAGTCCGTTAAGTCCAGGAAGCCCGTTCAAGTCTCAAATATTGACTTACGAGCGTTCCAGTAGTTCTGCATGAACTTGCTGGTTCCTGGAAGCTGTTCCTGCTCGTGTGGGGCGAATAACGCTTTGAGCAACGGTGGTTCATTCACCCCAGCATCTCATTCTCGCCTGTCATCGCTGCTGTTGCCTTTTTCAGTAACTTCTTTTTAGAAGCTCTACTGCCGATAGTTGCTTGCACAAAGTCTCTTTAGATTTTTTGTGTATTACGTAGAATCTTTTTAGATCCTCGTAATTCAGAATCCTCCAGGATCTCTGTTGCACATTGTTTGCCATTAAAATTGTTTTGATTGAAATCTTAATACAAACAGAACAGTGATACAATATAGGACTTAGATGTAGTCCTAGGAGTACACTTTTGTTTAAGCTGGGTCCTTAGTGCCAACGGAGCGAGTGGTAATGCGTTGACTCCGTTGACCGGCTGACGACGGTTATCGGTTCTCTGAAGGTGTTGATTGCTCTGGGTGCTGGAGCTTGCTGAGAGGAGGAAGACGTTGAGTGTCTAGAACTGCCTCTCGGTGATTCTCTGTTGTCGATTCTCTCTGTGTTGTGAGTCTTCTGTTCTGAGTCTCTGTGTCTTGTGTGAAGGAGATGATCCTTCTATTTATAGTTTTGCAGGCTGGCTGCTCATGCGCGTATGCAGGATACGCCGGTGTGGGGATGCCACGTGGAGGTTGCTGATGGAGGTGCACGGATGCTGCGCCCTGATCGAGGGGGAGAACTCTTCATACTGCTGTTGTGAGCCGACACGTAGCAGAGAGAAGATCTTTCCGTTGCTGAAATCTTGGATGAGTTGAGTCAAAAGACACGTGTCGTCGACTCATGGTTCGAAGATCTCGGATTTGGTGGAGAGAAGTGATCTGGTGAGCTGCGCCTTGGATTGGGCGCAGGAGGAGGCTGCGGCTCATAACCTTTAGGAGTTACAAACCATTTGGGGCGCATGGCTTTTGAGGCGCATGCAGGCGACTTTCCTTCTGTCTTTCGGGATCAGAGAGCAGTCTGAGGCGCATGGCTTTTGAGGTCCATACTGATTTGGATGCATGGCCGTAGAGGCGCATGCTGATGGTGGAGTGGCCACGTGGCAGTAGCCGTCGAAATAAAGTCATGATGATGCTGACGTTGCCGACGCTTCGTTTTCTGAATAAAGCTGTCAACTGTTCAGACTTTGGGAGGCGTGCAGCCAACTCTGTCAGTTCTGCATTTAATGTTGGTGACGTTCGATGGACAGCTGAGTGGGCGCGTCGGTTGGCGTTCCACTCGGTATGGGGATGTGTGAGGGCACACCCTCTGTAATGCGCCGAGTACTGTAGGGCGCGTCTGTGTGATGTGCCTGATGCCGAAGGGCGCGTCCGTGTGATGCGTTGTCTGGCTGGCGCATCGGACATGTCTTTTAATGATGCGGCTGTCTCGCTCTTCGAGTGCCATAAATAGCCGTTTGGCTGAATTCGAGGCGTCCGGTTCATCCATTTAATGTAAATTCATTGCACGGAATTCGGAGGGCCATCCACTTGGTGCGTGTGTTTGATCTGCCCGGCCTATAGATAGTGGCATGGAGAGAAGATTTGCTTCTCATTCCCTCACGTTCTTCCAACATAAACTTGAACATGCGGGTGCATTCTGTTGACGAAGTGCTCCCGATGGTGAAGATGAGACGCTGTGTTGTCTTCGATGCACTTGAAGGTGACTGTTACATCCAAAAGACGGAGTCGAGGGCTTCCGAGGCAGGCAGAAGGTGCCTGTTGCATCCAAAGATAGGGATGCTCGGGCCTTGTCCCCGTTATTCCGGAAGTGCCGTAGATCGGAATGGCGGTGCTAGGCTCTCTCTTCCTTCAAAGTGGGGTTTCCCTACTTTGATCGTGTTGAAAGCTGCTCCTTTAGCCGCGGTTTCGATCACGGTCTTCCTTCGGCTTTGGAGGCTCTTTCGAAGCCTCCCCTGGCCACAGCATTTGCGGTGCTCTTTTCTTCCTTGGTTCCAGCCAGAGGGTTAAATGCTTTGCTTGGCAAAGCACTTATCCGGTGATCCTGGCTGGAAGAGCAGCGCATAACTGGGCTCTGCTCGGCCAGGTGAGCCTGGCTGGAAGAATTTGGCTGAAGGGATGCACATAGCTGGGCTGGATGCACATAACTGAGCTGCTGAAGAGATGATAGGATGCGCCTGGATGGAGGTGCATAGTATCTGTTGTGCCTCACTGGTGGCGCATGGTGATGCTGCGCCTATCTGGAGACGCATGGTGGCCGTTGCGCTTATCTGAAGGCGCATGGTGGCCGCTGGCTGTAGACTTAGGATCTTTCCTTTGTAGAAATTCTCCTTTGTATAACCTTTTTTAGACATGTAATAGACTTTTATATATAAATAAAAAGTCCTTCTTCAAATGTCCATGGTTATTGACTTTGCTGTGAAGTGTTCTGTGCGAGTCCTGGCGCATGTAGTGTCTGGTGCATGGTCTTTCTGGTTGTGAAATTCTATGCTTCTACAAGACCCCCTTCAAAGTTTTCAAAACTTTTGAATAAGTTTTGGAATACTTTGAATAAGAAGCATGGAGTTCAGGGAGCATGATTTCTGGGCGCATGCCTGTTCGGGCGCATGCTCTTCTCAGTTAATGATGATGGTGCCTCGGTAACCGAAAAGATTAATGATGATCTTTTGGTTTTATTTGCTGCTATCCCTGCACAGAACCCGAGGCGACGGCTGAGATCACACGTCATCTGTTCACGCGTGCGACCAAGCCCTATAAATAGATAAGAGTTGGAGAGAGAAAGGGTTCTTCTTCTCTGTGCCTTTGCTTCTTTAGAGTTTCTTCTTCAAAACCCTAACTTCTCCTTCCTCGAGAGAATGGCTCCCAAGACTCCTCGCGGTGCTGCCGGCAAGGGGAAGGAGAAAGCGAAGGAGTCCGCGGAAGTTGCGGCGGCTGTCGTTCCCCGTCGGCTTGTCGAAGTTCGGCCGGAGGTGGTTGGTAAGTCTCATTGTCCGTACGCCAACGCACATAGGCCTTGAGTCTTTAATGATGTGCCGCGGTCTTTGCCCGCCGACGCGCATAGGTTTAAACCCTGGTGATGCGCCGAGGCTATACTGCTGACGCGCATGGGTTCAAACCCTGAAGATGCGCCGAGGCTATACTGCTGACGCGCATGGGTTCAAATCCTGATGATGCGTCGAGGCTATACTGCTGACGCGTATGGGTTTAAACCCTGATGATGTGCCGCAGTTTTCTCCTTTAGAGACATTTGTGTGTTCTCTTCTGACTTTTTCTGATCTTTTACTAGTGTCGATGGCAATCCCACTTTTGAGTGAAGTTTTCTTGGAGGCTGCCTTCAACCAAATGGGAGTAGAGCATAACGAGGAAGTGATAAACCCTGCTCAAGATGCTCTTATGCTGGATCAGCCTCCTGAGAGAATGACCCTAATCCGTGAACAGCAGTATTGGTTCCTCAAACGGATGATGGAGCATGGAGTCATTAAACCTTCCACATCTGATAAAGTGACCTTCTTGAAGCCTGAGTTCCTATTTGGAGACCGTCTCACTTCTACTGACTCGTCAGTATTGAAGGTCAAGGAGGACTGGTTCTTTACTGCGAATGGAGTGCATATGACTGTTAAGCAACTTGAACGTCAGTGGCCTTTGACGTCCTTCTGTCGCCTTGTTTCCCAGAGGAGGATGTCTTAGAAGCTTACCCCTTCTCAGGGGGGAGCGGTGACTGGTGTCATCCAAATTGATTCTACTTTCGACCAAAGGGATGCTTTGACCGTTGTACGGTCTGGGTCTTCTTACACTTGGCGGACTTTACGTCCTGGGAGCCTCTACAGTGATGTACCCATTGATACGTTTGCTTATAGTGCTTCGACTTTTACACATCGTATGTTTTTGATGGAACGTTCCTACCCGACAGGAGAGTTTCGGGTGGAGGGTTGGTGCCATTACGTCTCCAAATGGGATAAACTGACGCTCTGGATCTTGTCGCAGTTTCGGACTGAGCTCCGAGAGATCGGGTTGACTGCTGCGATCCGTGCTACCCAGGCGGGTGTTGACCTTAATAGGCACATGTTTCTCGCACTCCTGGAGATGTTTGATATCCATACCGGGACCTTCTTTACTCCGGTAGGAGAATTAGGGCTCGCACTTCATGAGATGTATGAGGTGTCTAAACTCCCTTGGGGGTCGGAGCCCTATGAAGAGTACTTTCCAACCAATGAGGAACTTCAGGTCCTGGGGGACAGAGCTGATGAGATGACGGCCATCTTCAAGGAAGTGGCGAGTCATCATTACTATGTGCAGAGAAGGGATAAAAGCGGGTCGCAGCCCCATGTAACCGCTTGGAGAGATTATGTCTTTAGACAAGACAAAGAGGATTCTTCGAAGTTTTCTACTCCGCCGGCGCTCTCTCGTAGCGAGGTGCTGTCCGAAATGAGCATGTTAGGGGAGAAGAATACCCGAGGAAATGAAGACCAGCAGTCAGATGCACGCTTCTACAGCTGCTTCTGGCACCTTGCTTATCCAATGTCATCCAAGGCGGTTTTGGTCGCCTATCTGATGATATGGCTCCGGGATTGCGTGTTCGCAGGTGGATCCGGTGCCGTCGAGAGGGTGACTCGAAACTTAATCCTGCCAGCCGTAAAATTGGTCTTCGGCCGGCGCTTGGCTCTCCTCCCCGTAATGGTATGTAACCTGCAGCGAGGTTTGCGAGAGTTTGCTGGAAATGTGATTCATGATAGAGGCAGAAAAAATAACTTCCCGCACGCCGAATTGCCGTTTCACTATTTGATGGGATGGCTGATTCTGCATCATCCCAGTATGATGAGCCCAGGCTCGGAAGGAGATTATAAGGCTGGAGATGCATTCCTTCTTCGTTTCCATCGGAGGAGCTGGTCGTATACTGGTGTCCCGGTTTGTAGAAAGGTTTTATCCCGTCTTCAGGGTTGGGAGATCACCAAAGTTGGTCCCATCTATTTGGGTTTTGAGGCCAACAAGGATTTAAGGGACCTGGGCGAAGGTACCACCACTCTGCCTCAATAGGGATTCCGCTGGTTGCAAAGTATCCGACCGTCCCATCTGGTGTACCGGAACAGGAATCAGTGCTACCTGGAACCATACTTGCCGAGCCGCTTTGCGCGGCAATTTGGTTATGCTCAGATGATGTTGGATAACCCCAGTAATACCCTGGGGTATGTTGGAAGTTTGTTGGATGGTACACGAGCTTGGCATTACTATAATGCCTGATGTACCGGAGCTCGTTTTACGTTGCCCGTCCCCGATCCGCGGCCGCCCATTCTTTACTCGGCCGCCAAATTTTACTGTGTTATGGCTGCCCCGCCCTCCGGATATGACAGGGAGACCAGCCTTATCGCAGGCACCCAGTTAGCAGCGACTGGGGATACGCCAGTGAAGGCCCGGCCGCATCGTCCGTCAGGGGTGGGTCAACGGAGTGCCTCTCCGCATCACAAGCAGAACCCTCGGGCGATCGATCGAAACGATGTGCAGATACAGGGGCTGAATCTCTTGTGTCCAAGAAGCAGAAGAAGGCATCGTTACCGACGGTGTCATCGGATTCGGCGTCCGAAGAGGTAAGGACATCCTACTAAATCTGATTTTGGTTCCGCCACTTACGAGGCCCCCTCTTCTTTTGTAGGAGCCGCTAAAAAGAAAACCTCGTACCCCAAAGTCGGGTGGGAGTCGGCGAGAAGAGATGGCGAGCTCGTCTGGAGTGCGTATCCCGCCGACAATGATGTCTCTCATGGAGGAAGATCCGGAGGATACTGTCATCGTGGAGGTTCCGGTATCCCCGGCTTATGTCAGAAGGGAATCTGAGGGTGCAGCAGTTTCCGAGGTGACAAAGGCCACAGCAGAGGCTTCACATATCAAAGGTTTAGCAAGTGCGCAGCTTTCTGGTGATGAAGAGGAATGGAGTTCATCATCTTCCGATGACATCGCTCCGGAGCTGCAGGAGTCTGTTGCGGGGGCAGCAGAAGCAGTGAGGATAGAGGAGAGGGTTGATTCCCCTCCTTGTCATGATGAAGGGAGGTCGGCCGAATCATTGCCAAATCCTTCCTTGGATTCAACCATGGACATAGAGATGGCTACTGATCAGGCGGTAGCGACAGATTCTGTCCTTGTAGAGGGACTTGAGAAGAATGAGACCCTTCTGCCGGTCTTGTCTCCTGGGGCTGGCCAGGAGATAAATGTTGATCTCCCCGTTTTGCCGGGGGAGGTAGCTGATGCTGATAGAACGTCGGGGGTAGAAGAGCTGGCCGTTGACGTCGGTGATTTCTCCGGGCTTGAGAAGGGTAAGGGTGTGGAACCCTCTGTTGCTCCTTCCACTTGGGGTACTATCACGACGCATGTGCCGGCTCCTTCTGTTCCTTCGGCTCCTCGGGCTAGCAGTCTGGCCCCTGTTGATGAAGAGCCTATTGCTGCCGAGGTTCAAACCTCTCAGATCGAGGTTGGCGGATCTTCCTCCGGTCCGCAAACTGTAGTAGCTCCCCCAACTCCTGCTATGACGCCACAGGTGCTGGCGGATGCCGACGAGTATGTGAAGTTCCTCGTCGAGGGAGTGTACAAAATGCTGGAGAAAGGAGTATCTGCAGTGATGGATGCCAAGGGGAGCTTTGCGACAGCAAAAGCTTTGGCAATGCCTTGTATCGAGCTGATCCGCGTTCACCAAGGCCATGACCATATGGCCGAAATTCTGGAGGTTTCGGTGATTGAGCTGGACGAGCGGCTCGCGGAACTGCAGCGCATCCAACGAAATGACCTCTCTGTCTTGATAAATGCAGAGATAGGGAAGTTGATAGCTGAAATCGAGGCTTCCTATCGAGCCGATGTGAGCAGTTAGGAGCATGAAGTGGCTGGGACTGAGGCTGCGGCGGAGCAGTTGCCTCAATCTATGGAGAAGACGACGGAGAAGCGGGCTGCGGTGGACGCTAACATCGCAGAGGTTGATGCTCAGATGCGCCATCTTGAAGACCAGCGGGCCCAACTTCAACTAGAAGCTGATCGTGTCCTGGCTGAACACGTGGCATTCAAGCAGGAGGAAGCGACTCTTACTCAGCGGACCCTTGCTTTGGCTCAGCAGCGACGACAGCTTGATGAGAAGTATGAGAGTAAAACTTCCGCTGAGGCTGTCGGATTAATGCGTCAAGAAGCCGAGCTGCGAGTCCAGGCGACTATGGAAACTCGCACTGCCGACCTGAGACGTCGAGTCAGAGAGCTCTCATCCCACCCTGGAAAGGATCGGGGACTGTAGCTTCTCTTCTTTTTATGTGTTTTTGCAACTCTTGCTGGGGAAATAACGTATTTCTGTACTCCCTTCTTTGAAAAATAAAGAAATACACTATCTCTTTTTTTTGTGATGTGTTCATTTTTGATCTCATGAACTTGATGATTTATGTGGACCTATTATCTTTTGCGCACCTTGGTTTTTAGGTACAGATAATAAGTTTGAAGGAACCAACATGTTTGCTCAGAGGTAATGTGGACATGGCAATCATTAGGTTCAAATGATAGAATCTTCCTACTCAGAGGTATTTATGGATATGGTAGGAATGATCCTGGGGGATACGCTGAACAACTCAGAGGTAATGTGGACATGGAAGTTCTGCGATCAATGTACGACAACACAGGAGTTGTTTGTACGGGATGTTTACTCAGAGGTAATGTGGACGTGGTAAACATGAAGGATAGTGTAAGCTCACGAAATGTAAGGTTCCACTTTGTAGGATGTAGAGAGACAACTCAGAGGTAATGTGGACGTGGTTATCTTTCTACGGAAGGATGCCACGGAACAGCTGGGTTCCGGAAGCGTTTGATTTTTATGAAAAGAGGTTGTTTAGGGAAATACATGTCTTGGAGGATGTCAAGAATAGTACTTCTTTAGGAACTTGCCGTTGATGGGCATCATGAACAAGTCCCCATTGGGTTTGGCGAGGCGGTAAGCACCGTTTGAGTATACCGTCTCAATGATGAAGGGTCCTTCCCATTTGGGCTCGAACTTCCCTGGTGTCTTGTGAGTTAACACCATTGGCCTTCTGACTGCTAAAACCAGGTCGCCAACTTAGAAAGTTCTTTGCTTGACCTTCTTGTTGAAAGCCTGTGATATACGGGCTTGGTAAAGTTCGATGCGTTGTTGAGCTAGGAGACGCTTTTCGTCAAGTACCTCCAGTTCCTGCAGACGACGATGTTGATTGTCTTCTTCTGTGAGATTGTTTGTGATTGCCACGCAAAGCGAAGGTATCTGTATCTCGAGAGGCAGTACTGCTTCGCTCCCGTAGACCAGAGAGAATGGAGTGTTGCCTGTTGGGGTCCGTACCATTGTGCGGTAGGCCCAAAGGCATTCGCCAAGCTTTTCGTCCCAGTCGCGTTTGTTGGATGACACGACCTTTTTGAGCAGCCTAACGATAGTCTTGTTGAATGCCTCAGCTAATCCGTTTGCTGCCGGATTGTAGGCGGTTGAGGCCACGTTTTGAATGCGATTCTTGTCACAGAACCTGCTGAAAATGTGGCTGATGAATTGGGGACCATTGTCATGAATGATTCGCCTGGGTACTCCGAAACGGTAAATGACATGGTGTTTGATAAAGCTGACCACCCTGGAGCTTTTTACTTCCGCTAGTGGGACTGCTTCCGCCCATTTGGAGAAGTAATCGGTGATGGCCAGGATGAAACGATGTCCTCTTGATGAAGGAGGGGTGATTGGTCCTACAATGTCCATGCCCCAGGCTTCGAATGGCCAGGAGGCGACTGTAGGATGTAGAGGTTCAGACGGTGTATGTATGAAGTCTGCATGAAGTTGGCATGCATGGCACTTCTTAGCATATTCCACTGCGTCGGCGGCCATGGTTGGCCAGTAGTAGCCCATACGTCGCAGTCGATCTTGCAACTTAGGACCGGGTTGATGAGCTCCACAAGTTCCGTCGTGAGCTTCTTGAAGAGCCTCGGTTGCTTCTTCGTTAGACAGGCATCGAAGGAGGAGCCCATCGAAGGAGCGTCGGTACAGCGTTTTAGTGGCTGTATCGTAGTAGAATCGAAGAGAGCGTCTCCTGACTGAGACGGCTTCCTTCGGATCTTCCGGAAGGATTCCGTAGACGCTGAAGTCGATGAACGGGAATCTCCAGTCTCGGACATTAACATCGGTGTTTGTCGGCACGGCGTGAGCCATTTACAAACATAGGTTGTTTTTGGGACAAATCAAGTCTCGGCCAGTTACTGTGACATAGTGTTGAGTCCCAAGGGGCACGGCCAATGAGGCTGCGAGGCCAGCCAGAGCGTCAGCCTCCAAGTTTTGTAGATGGGGTACATGTTCGATGAAGAACCCAGTGAAGGTTGAAATGATGTTCAATGCAACTTCATGGTAAGGGATCAAATCTTCATAGCGAACCTCGTATTGCCCCCGAATCTGGTTTACGACGAGTTTCGAGTCGCCGTAGGCTTCCAGATGATCCACCCCCAGCTGTTGTGCTAGCTGGAGTCCCATGACGAGTGCGTTGTACTCAGCAATATTGTTGGAGCACGGCTTCGAAAGAGAGTATGCGCGCTGGATGACCAGCTGATCGGGAGAGACCAAGACTACCCCCACTCCTGCGATGATTTGGCCGTTGGGGCCCGTTCTTGAAGCGCCATCGAAGAACATCCGCCAAACGGGGCTTCCTTCAGTGACGTTTGATTCTTGGACTTCATCCGGGATGTCTTCATAGAGTTTTGAAGATTCTGGGATGGGGCGTGCAGCTAAAAAGTCAGCCAGAGCCTGACCCTTGACCGCCTTCTGCGGGACAAACACCATATTGTATGGCGTTAGTAGGATCGCCCATGTAGCCAGTCGGGAGTTTAATGACCCTGGCTTCGTCATGAGAACTCTGAGTGGATTGACTCGGAAGATGACGTGAATTGTCTGGCCCGAGACGTAATGACGAGTCTTCTGAATGGTAAACACCAAAGCCAAGCACTCCTTTTCAACGGGGTTGTACCGGTGTTCGGCCCCGATGAGTGTTCGACTGAGGTAGTAGATTGCTTGCTCGTAGCCTGCATCGCTATTTTGAGCCAGTAAAGCGCCGATGGAATGATCCATGGCACGGACGTAGAGGAGAAATGGTTTGCCGGCGACAGGTGCCACTAGGACTGGCGGGCTCGTCAAGTAAGCCTTGATGTCGTCGAAAGCCTTTTGGCACTCCTCTGTCCAGACGTAAGAGACTCCCTTCTTCATGAGCTGAGTAAAGGGTTAACATTTACCGGAGAGGTTTGCTATGAACCTCCGGATGTATGCCAGACGTCCCTGTAAGCCCCGAAGTTCTCGAAGGTTCTTCGGAGGGTCCATGTTGAGGATGGCTTTAGTCTTCTCGGGATCAACATGAATGCCTTTTGCCGTGATGACAAAGCCCAAGAATTTGCCGCTAGAAACCCCCAGGAAGGATTTAGCGGGGTTCATTTTGAGTTGATGTGCCCGCATAAGATCAAAGACCGTCCTCAGGTCCTGTAGTTGATCTCTTTTGAGGCGGCTCTTGACTGCGATGTCGTCAACATAGCACTCAACTGTCTTGCGAAGATGTTGACGGAAGATAGTACTCATCGCTCGTTGGTATGTTGCACCGGCATTCTTCAAGCCGAAGGTCATTACTGTGTAGCAGAAAACACCTTTCGGAGTCCTGAATGACGTGTGTTTTACGTCATCGGGGAACATCTTGATTTGATTGTAGCCTGAATACCCGTCCATGAAGGACATGCGTTCAAAGCCACATGTGTTGTCGATCATTACATCGGTGATTGGGAGCGGGAATTCATCCTTCGGGCAAGCAGAGTTGAGATCCCTGAAGTCGATACAGACTCGTATCTTCCCGTTCTTCTTGGTGACAGGGACGACGTTGGCTACCCAGTCCGGGTGTTGTTCCTCACGGATGAAGCCACTGGTCAAGAGCTTGTCCACCTCCTGATCGATGGCATTCATGATGTCCGGGCGGAAGCGTCGCTGTTGTTGTTTGGTAGGTTTGGCATCTGGTAAGATGTTCAACCTATGCATCGCGATCTGTGGATCGAGACCCGGCATGTCTTCGTAGCTCCAGGCGAAGACGTCAATATATTCTTTAGCCAGTTGGACAAAAGATTCTCGGTCTTCACCTTCCAAGCTTTTGCTGATGAAGATGGGTTTAGAAGAGGACCCATCCCCGAGGTCGATCTGCTCGACTTCGTCTTTGGTGGGAGGTTCTCGTAACTCAAAACGAGACTCCCATTGTTCTCCTAGGCGTTGAGCCCAGGGTTCCTCTTCGAAGGGTTCCGGCGGTTGGTCTTTGCCTTCATCTTTCTGAGGTTGCGCCGATGTCATGTTAGCTGACAGCACTTTTCTGAAGACTGATCCGATACTGGTATCGGAATCCCACGTCGATGCTTCAGACGAGTGGGAATGTTCTATGTCTTCTGCGTCTGAACTCTCTGGAGTTGATGGCGGCGTGACATCGCCTAACCCCCGTCGAGTCCGATTATAGTAATCCTGTGGCTTTCCATTGGGCATCGAAAGCTGGACAAGGAGATGCCGACCCTTGCCGTAGTTTAAGCCTTTGTTGCTTTTCAGGTCGTAGCCCATCTTTTGGATGATGTGCTTAGCCGCATCTGTGTACCGATAGACTTGTACTCTGCTGATATCAGGTTCGGGCTCGATTGACGGGAGGTCCCAACGACGCTCAATTTTGCCCGAGATGATGGTGCCTTGGTCTCGGCTCCGTGGAGGGACTATGAAGACTCCTTGAGACGGGACTATTTGATTGTGGTAGACGGTCGTTACTTGTGTTTGCAACGACCGTAGAGCGTTGTCTAATGTATACATGGCATTCCAGTGTGGAAGACAAGAATAATTGAAAGACACTCTATTATTGATAAAGTACAAGATTTTATCCCGTGGGATTATATTGTCGAAGGAGGGTGCGTCTACATCAGCAGAGATATATTCGCCAAGCTCCTCATCTGTAAGCACTGGGGCCGGATCAGGAGAGTCCTCCACCGCTCTGACTTTGGGGTCTGAGAGGGTTATGTGAGCCCTCTCCGGCATCTTGGATGACTGCGGCGGCTTGCCTTTAAGACGCACCTTGAGAGGTGCCTCGGTTGCGCCTCCGATGAGTGGCGCCTTCCCTTGTAATTTTACCACCAGGGGAGCCGCTGTTTGAGGTGGCTTTCCCTTGAGGCGTATCTTCAGGGGAGCTTCGTGAGTCGGTGCTTTTCCTGATAGCTTGATGCTCATTGGAGGCGCCTTCTGGGGAGGCTTGCCCTTCAATCGGATTTTCAAGGGGGCGTCGGGAGTCATTTCGGGCTCCAAGTCCGGCTCTGTTGCCGTCTCTGCTTCATCATCGGCATCGTTGGCTTCCTCCTCGTCAAGTGGCTTGTACAAGTCGGAGTCGGTGAAGTAGGCCTCAATCCCTTTGAAGGGATCGATATCTGGAAACTCCGTCCGGATGACGCCGTTGGTGGATACATATTTCATGTATTGGTGGAGCGTGGAGGGCACCACCATGTACTCATGTAAACCATGGTCGTCCGAGTAAGATGTTGTAGTTGACCTCGGCATCCACCACATAACAAGTTACCTCAGTTTTGAGGCTGCCGATGTGACACTTCAGCCGGATCTTGCCCAGTGGCTCGCTCTTGCTAGCGTTGAAGCCACTGATGGTCGTATTGGAGGGCGCCAGCCGGTACATTGGGATCTCCAGCTTTGATAGAAGCGCCTTTGGAATGATGCTTAGGGAAGACCCCGGATCGATCTGAATCCTGCTCACCTTTACCGAACCGATGTACCCTGTGTAATACAACGGTCGGTTATGTCGGTGATGCTTGAGCAGCATCTCTTGTTGGGTGAAAGTTATGTTTGGGATAACTTCATCCGCACAATGACAGTGTGCACAAGTAGTTGGGAGGTCTTCAGGCTGCTTGATTTGACTGAGAAAGGATTCGGCATCCTTCAGAGCTTCGCAGAGAGCTTCTCGGGAGTCCTTGGAGAGACGCAGGAGCTCGAACAAAGACAAGCGTGCAGGAGTACTGGCCAGTTGGGCCAGAATGTCAAAATTGTGGGGCTTGGCTAGCCCCGAAGCATTTTCTTTCCGCAGAGGTTTGTCGAAACGGGCCTCCACTTGCTTTTGTTTATTGGCTGCTGAGGGCTTGGATGGACCCTCCTCAGGGATGGTGCCAGGAGGTACCACTTCGACGACAGCTTCACCGGGCTGGGAGTTCTGTTGTGCACGCGTCTGCACAGGAAGCGCCTCTTCCGTTGAAGAAGAGACCGTGCGGCAAGACTTGATCTTCCTGCCTTTTGCTTTGGAGGTAGGGCGTACCTCCGGTTGAGTTACCTCGGAGACGAGGTCGGGGTGAACCCAGAGGACCTCTCCTCGAGATGTGGTGAGTGGGACAAGTCTACTCACATTGTCAAGGGTGGGTGGCAAGTTCACCACCTCCATTGTCGCCTTAGGGATGGGGACGACGCCATCTTGTGTGGTAGTCGGTGGCAAGGTGCCGAACTGAAGTGACACCAAATTAGCTGACACCGTTTTCTCTTCGTAGCCGACGGAGATTACATCCGCATTGATCATACGCTGGATGTAATTTTTGAGGACGTAGCAGTCCTTGGTCGGGTGTCCGACAAACCGATGGTAGTGACAGTACCTCGGGTTGTCCACTTTCCCGACTTCATCAGGCCGCTTCGGGTCCGGAAGCTTGATCTTGTCACCCTGCTTCAGTATCTCAAAGAGTTGCAGGGTGTCGTCATCATTGAATGAATAAACCTCCTTGGGTCTCGGTGCCAGTGGAGGCTTTTGAGTAGGCACAGATGCGCCCTTCGAGGCATTAACAGTCAATGCTTGTTTCCCCTTTGTTTTTCGTCCGGAGTTGTTGATTGCAGACTTTTTCCCCTTATCATCAAAGACAGGGAAGCTAACACCCAGAAGACGTGCATTGGCCGCCTTCTTCTCTGCAGCTTCAGCTTCGATGATTAGGGAGCTCCAGTCAGGAGGGGGAGTAGAGTTAAGCCAGAGCTTTACTGCAGGCAGCATGTTCATACTGCAAGCGGAGAGAAGCGCATGCTCTGGCATGCCTGGAGGTAGCCTGAAGCAGGCCTGACGGAAGCGTTCGATGAATGCCCGAACCGTTTCCTTGTCCTTCTGGCGTATCTCAATGAGAGACGCCATCGTCATGTCCTTCCCACCGTCGTAGAAGCGGTCGAGGAAGAGGCGTGTCAGGTCGTCGAAGGACGATATGGAATTATCGGGGAGGCTGTAGTACCAGTCATACGCCACCCCTTTCAGGGCCCCAACAAAGATGCTGGTGAGGAGCGCGTCCTCCTTCGGAAGATGCCCTGTCTACGACTGGAAGTACGTCAGGTACCGTCGTGGAGAGTCCTTCCCGTCATACGGCGTGAGTGTTTGTGGTTTATACTTTGGGGGATAAACCACCTTGTTCCACTCAAGGGGATAAGGCTGGGGAATGCCCATCTTCTGGCGCTCCTCCTGCCTGTTCTTGGACTCGAAGCGCTCCAGCAGATCTTTGATCATTTCGACCACGTCCTCCGTGGAGCTAGAAGTCGGGGAAGGAGGTACCACCTGGAGTGGAGCGTTTGAGGGCTCCGACATCCGGGGTGCTTCTGTGTCTGAGGGTGTCCGTTGGAGGGACACACTCGACTCTCCATTGGCTCCTGGGTCGGGACCATTTGAAGGTGTCCTGATCAAGGCCGACCGCATCTCAAATACTGCTTGAGTCAGTGCTTGCATTGAGGCAGAGAGGGTTTTGAGTCCTCCCTCTAGCGAGTCTATGCGCTGGACAATGTCCTGTGGCGGCGCATCAGTCTCAAGATCACCCCCGATCATGTATACTGTCATGACACGGCCGGAAGTGGATGGATCAGTTGAGGCTTCGCTCTCAGCCTCGCTCTCATGTGGGGGAGTCACTTCTCCTGGTGTTTGGCCACCCCCAGCCACATTCTGGAGTTCGTCTTCGACAGGCGCATCTGCAAGGGCCTGACTGCCCTCAGCTCTGTCTTGAAGGGCCTCTTCGTTTCCAGCACTACCCCCGGCGGTGTCCTGGAGGACATCGTCATTTTGAGGGGCTTCAGGGAGGCCATCTTCGCCTTGATGAAGATCCGCCGCAGCTGTGCTTTGGACATCTTCGTCTTCGGAAGGAGGCTCGACAAGGGTCTGGCTACCCCCAGCTTCCTCCAAGAACTTCTTCCTCGACCGAGTGCCTTCGAACACAGCTGCCTTGGTTTTCCTCGGCTGGCTTTTGGATGAAGACGAGGAATTGGCAGTCGTCTTCCGGACAGATGAGGAGTTGGAGATCACGTTGCATGAAGCAACCTTTGGCTCCTCTTCTGCTGACACCTTCGTCCCAAGACGATGTCGGAGGGGTATCGATGATTGTAGCCGTTGGAAGACCGACTACTTTGGCGGTACTGCCGTTTTGCAACAGCAGTTGATGGTGACCACTGCACAAGTGTGCCCCGTGAGAGGCGCATCGTGCTTGTTGGTCAACTCTCCTGACCGGCGCTTGTGAGTGATCACGTTGCGCAGGTCGTTGGAGGAGAGTGCTACCCTCACACCCCTCTCAGGCGCATGGCAGGGCCAAGCACCGGGGTGGTCGGGTGAGTGCTGCGCCCCCTGATCTAATACCAAGCAGGCATCACGATCAGTAGTAGGGGAACCACAGCATTTGAAGTGACTTGAACGAACCTCAAACGCACAACCAGAGGAGGCGCGGGAGTTCAAGACCACTGAGTTTGCCTCTCTCGGCTTGGTTGTGCACGCAGTGAATGCGCCCAAGCGAGATAAGGACTTTGAAGGTCGACTCGTTGTCGGTGCAGAAGCACTTGAGTCAACCTTGTACAGCTTGCCATCGGCAGCGCGCGTGATCCTAAGCGCGTGCCTCTGGCCGGCTGCTGGCATAGCATGTTTGTGGCGCATGGCCCGTGCCGCCTTAGATTTCTTCGTACCAGCCCGCTGGGGCGCATAGTACTCAGCATCCAAATTCTCCTCGCCATTACAGCGAATGAGTCTGTCAAAGACAGAGGCTCTTTGTGGCGCATCAGAAGTGATGTACGGGGCATTGGCTGCGCCCCTGCTCCGTCGACATATCTTCCTCGCCTGAGAGGAAGATGGCTGGGGAACGTGGTCAGCCGCACGCTTCCCCGAGAGATGTGCTGCATCAGCGGGCGCACCTTGACTGCTGAGGACGTCAGCAGGAAGGGAAGGCTGGACGGGCGCATCCCCTTCAACGGTGGTGCCCGAGGCGTCGACTTTGCGCACCCAGACTGCGCGGGTCTTCTTCGGCTTCGACAGCCGCTTCGAAGGACTCGCACTTCCTTCAGAAATGAACTCCTCGTACGCCTGTTGATTGAGGCGCACTACCAGCGTCTTGTGGGAGGAGACCACCTTCACGTCGTCGGCCTGTGACACAACCTTCTCGGTAGAGGAGAAAGAAGTCCCCAGCAGAGTCGCCAGCTTGTTTGCCATTAAAATTGTTTTGATTGAAATCTTAATACAAACAGAACAGTGATACAATATAGGACTTAGATGTAGTCCTAGGAGTACACTTTTGTTTAAGCTGGGTCCTAAGTGCCAATGGAGCGAGTGGTAATACGTTGACTCCGTTGACCGGCTGACGACGGTTATCGGTTCTCTGAAGGTGTTGATTGCTCGGGTGCTGGAGCTTGCTGAGAGGAGGAAGACGTTGAGTGTCTAGAACTGCCTCTCAGTGATTCTCTGTTGTCGATTCTCTCTGTGTTGTGAGTCTTCTGTTCTGAGTCTCTGTGTCTTGTGTGAAGGAGATGATCCTTCTATTTATAGTTTTGCAGGTTGGCTGCTCATGCGCGCATGCAGGATACGCCG
Source organism: Iris pallida (assembly GCA_029216955.1). Classification (NCBI taxonomy): domain Eukaryota; kingdom Viridiplantae; phylum Streptophyta; class Magnoliopsida; order Asparagales; family Iridaceae; genus Iris; species Iris pallida. Next base: position 6,593,476 of record JANAVB010018399.1, on the reverse strand, counting down.
GTGTGGGGATGCCACGTGGAGGTTGCTGATGGAGGCACACGGATGCTGCGCCCTGATCGAGGGGGAGAACTCTTCATACTGCTGTTGTGAGCCGGCACGTAGCAGAGAGAAGATCTTTTCGTTGCTGAAATCTTGGATGAGTTGAGTCAAAAGACACGTGTCGTCGACTCATGGTTCGAAGATCTCGAATTTGGTGGAGAGAAGTGATCTGGTGAGCTGCGCCTTGGATTGGGCGCAGGAGGAGGCTGCGGCTCATAACCTTTAGGAGTTACAAACCATTTGGGGCGCATGGCTTTTGAGGCGCATGCAGGCGACTTTCCTTCTGTCTTTCGGAATCAGAGAGCAGTCTGAGGCGCATGGCTTTTGAGGCACATACTGATTTGGACGCACGGCCGTAGAGGCGCATGCTGATGGTAGAGTAGCCACGTGGCAGTAGCCGTCGAAATAAAGTCATGATGATGCTGACGTTGCCGACGCTTCGTTTTCTGAATAAAGCTGTCAACTGTTCAGACTTTGGGAGACGTGCTGCCAACTCTGTCAGTTCAGTATTTAATGTTGGTGACGTTCGATGGACAGCTGAGTGGGCGCGTCGGTTGGCGTTCCACTCGGTATGGGGATGTGTGAGGGCGCACCCTCTGTAATGCGCCGAGTACTGTAGGGCGCGTCTGTGTGATGCGCCTGATGCCGAAGGGCGCGTCCGTGTGATGCGCTGTCTGGCTGGCGCATCGGACATGTCTTTTAATGATGCGGCTGTCTCTCTCTTCGAGTGCCATAAATAGCCGTTTGGCTGAATTCGAGGCGTCCGGTTCATCCATTTAATGTAAATTCATTGTACGGAATTCGGAGGGCCATCCACTTGGCGCGTGGGTTTGATCTGCCCGGCCTATAAATAGTGGCATGGAGAGAAGATTTGCTTCTCATTCCCTCACGTTCTTCCAACATGAACTTGAACATGCGGGTGCATTCTGTTGACGAAGTGCTCCCGAGGGTGAAGATGAGACGCTGTGTTGTCTTCGATGCACTTGAAGGTGACTGTTACATCCAAAAGACGGAGTCGAGGGCTTCCGAGGCAGGCGAAAGGTGCCTGTTGCATCCAAAGATAGGGATGCTCGGGCCTTGTCCCCGTTATTCCGGAAGAGCCGTAGATCGGAATGGCGGTGCTAGGCTCTCTCTTCCTTCAAAGTGGGGTTTCCCTACTTTGATCGTGTTGAAAGCTGCTCCTTTAGCCGCGGTTTCGATCACGGTCTTCCTTCGGCTTTGGAGGCTCTTTCGAAGCCTCCCCTGGCCACAGCATTTGCGGTGCTCTTCTCTTCCTTGGTTCCAGCCAGAGGGTTAAATGCTTTGCTTGGCGAAGCACTTATCCGGTGATCCTGGCTGGAAGAGCAGCGCATAATTGGGCTCTGCTCGGCCAGGTGAGCCTGGCTGGAAGAATTTGGCTGAAGGGATGCACATAGCTGGGCTGGATGCACATAACTGAGCTGCTGAAGAGATGATGGGATACGCCTGGATGGAGGCGCATAGTATCTGCTGCGCCTCACTGGTGGCGCATGGTGATGCTGCGCCTATCTGGAGACGCATGGTGGCCGCTGCGCTTATCTGAAGGCGCATGGTGGCCGCTGGCTGTAGACTTAGGATCTTTCCTTTGTAGAAATTCTCCTTTGTATAACCTTTTCTAGACATGTAATAGACTTTTATATATAAATAAAAAGTCCTTCTTCAAATGTCCATGGTTATTGACTTTGCTGTGAAGTGTTCTGTGCGAGTCCTGGCGCATGTAGTGTCTGGCGCATGGTCTTTCTGGTTGTGAAATTCCATGCTTCTACACACATCTTTTTTAAGGTGCTGCATTTGAAACGTTGTGTGTACAATTATTTCAGTTTCAGAATTTTCCATCAAAAATTGTGCCTCGGTACTAACATATCTAACCTATACGTCTGAGTCCTAATCTACCTACGTGGCTATCCTCGCCCAAAACAATTCCTTCTCCACGTACCAGATTTCTCTTAGCGGCACCAACAGATCCAACATCGATGAAGACGACGTCCTCCTTGGGGTCCTCCTGTGGGAACCTCGGGATCGATCCGCTCCCAGAGTATGGCACGTCGACAGGATGGGGGCTGTGACCTAGGCATCTCGAACCCCTCCTCTTCCTCCAATATAAAATTTTACAAAACCCTACAAATTTTCATATGAAAAAACTTCAAAAATTTGGGAAATTAGATTCAAAATCACATCTCATATGGAAAGACTTCATAAATTAGAGTAACAATCGCCAAGAAAATGAACAAGAAGCAATAGATATTGGATCGATTACAAGTTGACCTTGAGAGAAATTAAGGAAAAAGAGGAAGCTCCGATTGAGATAGGGGAACCAAGAGAAAAACATGAAAAATAGTGCGGGAGAATTGGAATATATTTTAGAATGTTGTAACTAGAGGGTTGGGTTTGGAACACTTCTATTAGCCAATATGTGACTAATATACGTGATTGGATGTAAACACCAACTTTCATAGTCCGTTCCAAGAAATAAAAAATATATTTAGTTATAAATTAATTAATTTTAGGAACACTTTGGTCGTTTGGAACGGTTAAAAAGTGTTCCAAGAGCTTGGAACATCTAGATATTGTTCCAAAGTCCAAAATATCAAATGTTTCAAATTATCATTTTTGGTGTAGTGTGTATATATGTATATATATATTTTTTTTTTTTTTTTTTTTTTTTTTTTTTTTTTTTTTTTTTTTTTATATGTATATATATATATATATATATATATATATATATATATATATATATATATATAAATATATATATATATATATATATATATATGTATATATATATATATATATAATATATAAAGAAAAAATTATATAAAAAAAATTATATATATATATATATTTTTTATTTTTATTTTTTTTTTGATTTTATATATATATATATATATATATATATATATGTTATTTCATCAATACAATTTTAAGTAGATATATATACTTATGCCATAAATACGAATACCAACAATGAAACATTCTACGTAAAATCAATATTTACAATATAAAATTCTTACTTTTATATACTCAAATTTATACAAATGAAATATAATTATTTTGTTGTATATATAAGCCTAATATTCATATACTATAAATATACTTCTATACTTCTATATATATACACATGTATATATATAATCTAGATAATTCTCAAAATCCAACATATTTGTTAAAGAAATTATCTACTAAATTACCCATAAAATATTATTTAATATCAACGACTCATAATATATATATAACCACATTTTGTGAAAATCGTCTACTAGGTTACTAAATTAAGATACTACTACCCAATACATGTCTACAAGGACGTCTTGGGATGCACTATATGACTACCTGGGCTTGGGTTCATTTCGGGCGAGTTTGGTACAACCTGGTCTTCTATACGTCAATAAATTAATTAATAAATAATTAAAACAACTATAGAGGTTAAGTTGTAACTTGGCCTGGTTTTCCTAGTTAGGACATCACTATGGCTTGGCCTTCCCTACCAGGGCTAACACACTAGTCAAAGCACGCCACTGTACTATCCGTGCCACGATTTTTAGTCACCTTGTACTCTAATTCCCAGCCATGACTAAAATCATCTACCATAATAATTAACTAAATAATTATTTATAAAATTTAAAAATCACCATTTAAATAAAATAAATAATAATAAAATATTTTAAAATTTCTTGAAAGGGAAGCTACAAATCTATCCACCTTAAAAATAATTTCGACCTCGAAATTCTAATTCATAACTATTCCTTAAAATTCAAAGAAAAAGTCTACCATAACCTTAATCTCCTTAAATTCTAATTCCTCTAAATAGTTTATATCCTCCTCCTAGCCATTTTATAACTATATAACCTCTAGGACTTCTACCCACCTTTGGTCACACTACTCCTCAAAATTAAAATCTTATAATTTTCTAACTAGTTGCTGACAATCCTACCAACAGATATCAACTGCATATGGCATCTATAATCCTCTCCTATCTATCAAGCAACCCCAAAATTTAACAAGCAACAAATTTACACAAGTAGATAAAAAATATTGATAAATTATAATAAGTATGACCATTCGTCGCTCCGAAATAGAAAGGACAGGAAGATAAGGAAGAATAATCGAGAGCAAATATGAAGTTTCAAGAGCGGTAGGGAGTATCCAATGATACAGATAGAAAGGTAGTTTACGAACCATTGACTCATTTGCTAGATGGGCTACACTAGTCCAGTCAATTGCTACATCGAAGAACCCTTCATTTCTTAGAGGGTCTTGCAATCCATGCAATATGGAAATTTCGTTCTCGAAATTAATCTAAACAAGGTTCTATAATAGAACAGAATTTGAGAAATCAAGATTATGATCTTTTTCGTGGTTATTTAAACACACAAACAAGGGATATAAATGTAATACAAGATCGTATCGTGACTTCCAGGTAGATGGAATAAGGGTTATGAATGACTTCACATTCTAAGAGGTGGAGACTACATAATAGGTATAGGGACCTATTTCAAATAGTTCGGTTTTATAGTCCAAATACGGTGGTATGTATGGATGGGTTTTACGGGGTTTTAATGGGTTCTCTATCTGGACATCACTCGTTGGTTGGATGAACCTTGGATTTCAATCTATATTGACTGAACAAGAACCCAAGATAAAACTATTTCTACTAGTTTAGGGTATCCTAGAATAGGTTTCCACCCAAGTGGTTGAGCTAGTTGCCAGTCAGGTTGGTTAGCTAGGTCCCTCGAGAACAAAAATACGCCTTCAGTGACTTTTATTTTTAAGTAGCACATGAGGCCTCAATTGGGTGGCACACTAGTGGCATGTGCATAGTGTGCTTCGAGTAGATCACAACCATATATTGGGTCAAATGAATTGAGTTGAGGTTGAGGCTCTATTGGAAGTCGGAAAGTATATCGGTATTATAGTATGGGTTATAGCTAGTCCTTTTGTCTTGAAAGTCATACCACAACAATAGAGTACAAGAGGACGTGTTTGAGTGGGACATGGTATACCTAGATGAAGGTGGGCTCGTCTAGATCTTACGTATAAAATTTGTTGGGAGGTAACAGCTTGTCTCGTGCTCCGAATATTAATGGCACGGTCGGGGACACAAAATGATCTAAATAGAAAGTGGGAGTACATGGGGGACTAATTATCATCCTAATGGAAATTATTCTAATCAATCGGTAATCCTCGTATATCCTAAAATTTTAGAAGGCTTACAGTCTACCCACCTTAGAAGCTAGGACATGGTTTTAGGAATAATGAGGTTAGAAGAATTCCAAAGTCCGAATATTGTACCTCGACTCTTGTTAATAAAGAATAAGGCATGGCGTAACGGAATACGGTAGATATAAGTAAAGTCAAGGATCGTTCCTCAATAAATGGAAAACGAGTGTGCACAATGACACGTGGTCGATAAAATAGAATGATCTACTCGTCCATTGTATACAAGAGTTATCGGCGGGGTAACCAACTCTAAGGCACACCCTATGAAAAATTTTCTGACAACTGGATCATGAATTTCTATTTGTGTCAAGCCTGCCAGACTATTGTCATAAGGGTTCTAGCGGTATGGGCTGTAATGATCATGTATTGTTGTTGATAACTGGTAGATCATAATATGACAGGGTATTTAAGCTATGGTATTGGCTAAGCTAGCGACTGTGGTGTTCTAATACTAGTTAGGTCTTAATAATAAAATTTACATAACTAGGTAATATTTGTTGGGAACCAATCTCTGGATGGGTGTCCACCATGGTCATGGTAAATGATTGTCCTTACCTTTGTTTACTCATCGCATGTCTAAACTATGGGCTTTGGTCGAGGAAAGGTTGGGTTAAGGCTTAAGGATTGCTAGTTAAAGCAAGCTTCAAGCAAATAATTAGGGACTCACAACAATTGGTTTCTTGAGAATAGATAGTCTCCTAGGTTGGCATTTTGACTAAGGGTAAAACCATAATCATTTTCAAATTCAGATGGTTAGAAGGTCCCAATAGTGGTTTGAAGGTCGAGAGGAGAACGAGTAACTCAAGGCAAGGTTCTAGTCGCATGGCTGGCCGATGGTAGCTACACATGTGTATACAACTATCATAGCCATGGGGATACTCAGTATCTATCTACCAATTACGAGCTTTCGTCTTTCCAAATCAGTGAAAGACAAAAACAATGAAGAGTTCAAGAAGGATGTCACTGAATACAATTACGTGATTCAAAGACGAATGTATAATTCAAGAGGAATGGTCAATGCAGTCGCGGATAAGATCCTAGAGACATCTACATCTACATCTCAATCAACGTAGGTTAATCAGAGGAAGAGCGAACCGAGTGCACTATGATTGAACAGACCGTAATACATCGATTCTGATTAGACAATATATTAGTAGGCGTCCCCAATAATCATATGTCTTGAATCAGGATCGATAAAAGGGCAAGCTTGTAAAACTAGGCTGTAATAGCAGTATTGGTCAAGATAGCCAAAATACAAGTATGCGAGATTTTTGAAAGAAGGCACAAGTAGTTTGAGTTTTGTGAGAATCAAAATCTTACCTGGTGTTCTTGCTTATACAGTCATCCTACTATCTTCCTATCCATAAGGCCTTGGTCGAGTAATGGGTTATGGACCTCTAAATTCTATATTCTAGGTAAATCTATTAGTGTCAGTCAATTACCTCGTCAACGGATCACAAGGACCACGGAATGCTAGGTTAGGAAACATGCTACCCCGCTTACAGAACTTCTACTAGTATTGGCTTTGGATCTTATGGGACATACAGGCATTTTTCTATTCTCTATAGTGTCCTAAACTTGTAATCACGTCTGAAGCCATTTTACTAAGAATTATGCCTCGCTCGTATACTTTGGCTGTGGTAAACCCTTGGTTCCATGATTCAGATGTGATATGTTATCAGGTACTCTACCTTTTATTGACATAAGGTCTAAAGAGGTCAATGAAGACATCGTTTTAGCAATGTTCCATATCCTACGATTCCTTGAAATACTTTCAAATCTATGGGTCGTGCCTCGGCAGTGCACTGCTGTCTAGCCATTGCAATCGTTAAAATTACTCCAACTATATTCCTAAGAACTTCAAGGAGCTGCTAGAGATTCAAACTAGTTGACTATGATAGAAAGCGTAAACATATGCCTGTAAGTCTCAATCCTTAACGTAAAAGATTGATCGGGGAGGAAATAACTGAAGACAAAAGAAGTAAGATCATCCTAATCTTTATTTCATATGTATTTCAAATGGCTGAGGAAAAACTTTGAATCAAATCTAACTCGAGATTCGTATATGAATAACAGAATAAGGAATTATAAACTAATTCCATACAACAAAATAGGATTTTAAATAGACAATTCTACTTATGATATAAGGTTTATATCTAACGGAGCAAAATAAAATTGAACAGTTTATCAAGATTAAAACCTTAATTCTTGGAAAGCCTAACTTACCAAGTGAGTAGTACACCCACGTTGGATCATATCGTCATATCAAAAGTAATAGTATATCAATAGAGATCTGACAAGCTATCTAAATTTAATAATTCCTTATCTAAATTGTGTGGCCTATCTGACAACCTTAACTACCCAACAGTCAATTTTGAAAAGGGACTCCTAGTCCTAGTCATTCTCTTAAATCAATTTAACTCTAAGTTGTGAATGAGCATTTTCCAGTCGCAGGCTCGCAATGGTACGACTAACTTAAGTACCATCACGAGTTCGCAAAATTTGCAAAAATTGACCTGCATGGGCGGTAGAAAGCTGTCACGGCCATGATGCTCAAAATCACAAAAATAACAACTTTATTGCTCATTCACATTTCTAAGTTTTATTACAACAGTTACAAGATTTATATCTGAAAAAAAAAACAAAATCCTTACACATGTTTGTAATGGCTACAAAATCTATCTGGAGTCTATGTTTTGGCCTGCAAGTACACCCGTATCTCCCAAAGCTAAGTGAATCCAAAGCTAACCTGAAAATTGTTGGTTTCCAGTCAGGAACGGAACAAGCACACAAACCGACGGCAATGCAAAAACATAATAGAATTAACAAGACATAAAAATAACATATGAGAGATAAAAACTAAAAAGTAACTGATGACATGGAAAGTGGTGAAGAAGACAAGGAAAACAAATAAAATACAACTATCTATGTGATTTAAAATATCAGTTTCGAGATGTGAACGGCTAGGGGGTAAATCCGGCACCCTGTACGTGTCGTGTGCAGCTACTATTCTCCATTGAAGACACGGGAGATAGTTCTGGGTAGTCCACATGTCTACTAAGATATTTCTCCTCCCGACTACTACTCATGGACTCGAACAAGTCACGAAACGCGAAAACATGACAACCAAGAAATAATGTATGTAGATATCCATGACACTAATTCGTGTAACAATGTGTCAACAAGCAAGATAACATATGCATAACAAGAAATAGAAAGACTACTATGAATCGAAAGCAATCAGAAAGTGCACTTACCTGAGGTCCTTAGCTGGTAAAATCGATAGTACAACCACTCAGATGAGTCGCTAAGTCAACACATGAAAAAAGCCTCCGAATGCTAAAATAGATATTATCAACATTTTTAGAATAGTAAAATTAGCTAGAATTGCCTGTCCTTAAGTCCAATTCTGGACACAAGGGCAAAACAGGACTTTCGGGTCAAAACGGTGTCTGCCGTTGGACCTACTTTGCACCGAAAAGCGTGCAAGAGCCAATGGTCTATAAATTCGTCAAACTATATGTCTACAGATTCGTTTTGATAATACAAACCTAACGGTATGTCCAATTTTAGATTTCGGTGGGCCGTGCACGAAATAGCCCGTTGAATCGGATCGTATGGCCCACAAAATGGTGATCCGGTCAACTGTCTCAGAATCGGACCAAACTTGGCATATAGGACCAAAAATTGATACGGTCCTGTTGGCGTAAGTTTCGTCTCGACCTGACGAACGTACACAAAATAATTAGGAAATTGGCACAGAGGCCGATACGGTGAATTTTGATGGATACGCATCAAATTCGTCGCGCACACGTGACAAATTTGAATTCCGTCAAAGTCCACACGTCCACGAAGCCGATACGCACCTTTCAATGCTTTCAGTTCATGACTACGTTGCCCGGATTGGCGGGATGCACGTCCTATCAAGGGTTTTTAATGTTTTTGAAAACAGTTTTTTTTTTAGTTTTTTCTCTAATTTTAATTCGATTTATCTCACTGCTTAAACCCCTAGAAATAAAACTAATAATTAGGTTTCCATCTCCTATAGGTTTCTATAGGTCTGTCCAAATGATTACTAGATTTCTCGATAGGTTAATCGAATTTTGTCTTCCAAGTTGGGGTCTTAGGATAGTGATAGTTCTATTTACAAACAGAGTTTCGTCAACTTTCACATTGATTTCCTGTACAGATTGATTGTCTAACTGAGAATCCACCTACTACGGTTTCAAGAGGGTCAACTGGGCTTCACGTAGAATTTTACAGAAACGAATATGATCTAGTATACGCGAAGAAAACTACGATAACAGGGACATACCTGCCTGCGCACGCTGACCATGGCCGTGGCTGCTGTTCGCGCACGCATGGCTGATTCTGACGCTCGTGTGGCGGTACGCGGCTGCTGGGTTGGTCGCCAGGGGCCAGGGTAGGTGGTGCGTACAAGATGGGGGCTGGCCGGAGGTAGGTTAGGGTTTCGACGCTGCTTATCCCTCGCTCTCTCTACATACATATATATATATATATATATATATTCTTGCCGAAAGAAACGAGCCGGGTGGGGGAGAGGTTTCCGCTCGGGCTTGGCCTGGGTTTGGGATTGCTATTACTGTGGGCCGGGTTGTTGCTTGGGGTTTAGGATCGGGTGGCCTGTGGGCTTAGTTCTTTATATATAGACATATACGTATATATATATATATATATATATATATATATATATATATATATATATATATATATATATATATATATATATATATATATATATATATATATATATATATGTAGAGTTGTTGCTTGGGGTTTAGGATCGGGTGGCCTATGAGCTTAGTTCTTTGTATATAGACATATACGTATACATATATATATATATATATATATTTTTTTTTTTTTATAACATATATATATATATATATATATATATATATATATATATATATATATATATATATATATATATATATACATATATGTTATTTCATTAATACAATTTTAAGTAGATATATATACTTATGACACAAATACGAATACCAACAATGAAACATTCTACGTAAAATCAATATTTACAATATAGATTCTTACTTTTATATACTAAAATTTATACAAATGAAATATAATTATTTTGTTGTATATATAAGCCTAATATTCATATACTATAAATATACTTCTATATATATACACATGTATGTATATATAATCTAGATAAATCTCAAAATCCAACATATTTGTTAAAGAAATTATTTACTAAATTACCCATAAAACATTATTTAATATCAAGGACTCATAATATATATATATATATATATATATATATATATATATATATATAGAATATATATACATATATATATATATATATATAAAATATATATATATATATATATATATATATATATATATATATATATATAACCACATTTTGTGAAAATCGTCTACCAGGTTACTAAATTAAAATACTACTACCCAATGCATGTCTACAAGGACGTCTTGGGATGAACTATATGACTACCTGGGCTTGGGTTCATTTCGGGCTAGTTTGGCACAACCTGGTCTTCTATGCGTCAATAAATTAATTAATAAATAATTAAAACAACTATAGAGATTAAGTCGCAACTTGGCCTGGTTTTCCTAGTTAGGACATCACTATGGCTTAGCCTTCCTTACCAGGGCTAACACACTAATCAAAGCACGCCACTGCACTATCCGTGCCATGATTTCTAGTTACCTTGTACTCCAATTCCTAACCATGACTAAAATCATCTACCATAATAATTAACTAATTAATTATTTATAAAATCTAAAAATTACCATTTAAATAAAATAAATAATAGTAAAATATTTCAAATTTTTCGGGAAGGGGAGCTACAGTACCCAAATTCTTGAGGGTCCTAAAATATTAGTCTTCGGTACCCATGCATATATGTTTAAATCAACTAATCTTCTGATTCTATATTGTGGTGAAGTGTGTCCATATTTACCACAGTAGTGACATGTAACATGCATGTTTCTGTTAGGAGCAGGATAATAATGATGTCTATGTGTGGGTAATTATTGTACGATATGAGAATATGTGTACATGAAAGCATATTTGTGTGCAGCATGTGTATGTGTGTTTTTCTTGTGATGAGTAGTCTTGTGTCTCGTGTAAGTGCTATGACTGTGAGACTGAGTTTGAGGTTGAATAACCTGTTTGCCCAGCCTGATCTTTAATCTTTTAGAGGCAGTATACATTTCATCATATTTTGCAGTCAAAGCACTAATTCTTACAGCTGCAGTATTGTACTTCTTTTTCTCTTCCGTAAGATTTTTATTGAGTATGGTAAGATCATGTGTTTGTTTCTCAATACGTGATTCAGCATCGTGTATGCTTACTTTAAGCTTGGATAATCCTCAGTGTTATCTCTGGGTGAAGTGTCTCTAACATTATCAAGTAAGCATGATAGTGTATGAATCTCAACTTCATGAGTCTTAATCTTATCCTTTGCGTGTCTGTATTTACTAAGTAACATCTTGTGATCTTCAAGTAAATCACTAAAAGCGTCTCCAAGTTTATCAAAAGTAAAATCATCAAGTGGATCATTTGTTACCTTGTCGGACGTTGCCATTAGACAGACATTTACAGTATCTTGGGGAGTGTCCTCTTCTTCTTCTAAGTCACTGGCTTTGCTTTTGTGCCAGATGCTCGTGTTGGCATACTTTTGAGAGGATGGCCTCTTGTATGATTTGTCATATCGGCTTCCTTTCTTTGCTACAGGACAGTCTTTCTTGACATGCCATGTCTTCTTACAACCGAAGCAGATAGACTCTTCATCGTCGTCTTTGTGTTGTTCCTTCTTCCTTTGGTTGAAGCATAAGAATTTCTTGAAGTTGTGAACCATGAGCTCATGATCATCACCTTCAGATTCATCATTGTTTGTTTTATCTGGAGCAGTCTTTCGACGATGAACTCTTAGAGCGATTTTTTTTTCCTTTGGAGCTGTTTCTTCAAAGTCTTTGAGGTCGAGCTCATGCGTCATTAGTTTTCCCATTAGAGTCTCCAGAAACATGGTAGTGAGATCATTGTCTTTGATGATTGCCATGGTTTTGGGGTTCCAGTTCTTCGTTAGACCCCTTAGCACCTTGTGTATCTTCTCATGGTTAGAGTAGTTCTTTCCAAGGGAAGATAGAGGGTTGACGATGTCAAAAAATCTAGTGAACATTTGTGTTATTGTCTCGTTCAGCTTCATCTTGAATGCTTCGTAATCCAATGTTAGCCAACTGATTTTTGATTCCTTGACTTGAGTGGTTCCTTCATGAGTCACTTCTAGAAGCTTCCGTACTTCGTGTGAAGTGGTACACGTAGATACCCTGTTGAATTCAGTCCTATCTATAGCACAGAAGAGAGCATTAATAGCCCTAGCATCTCGACTAGCCTGTTTTTTTTTTTGGATCAGTATATTTGTCATGAAGTTTCTCTATGAGGTTCCCATCGACTACAATTCGTGCAGACTTCTTATAACCATCTGTAACTATGGTACATAAGTCAAAGTCTAGAGATTTCAGATAAAAACTCATTCATGTCTTCCAATAAGTGTAGTTGGTTCCATCAAATAGGGGTGGCCTATTATTGGACTGTCCTTTACCGTAGTTGGTGAAAATGGGTTGTGTGGTTGCCATAGATCAGTTCTAGGATGTTAATCCTTTATCAAGAGACAAAAGCTTTGATACCAATTGAAATAACATCTAGGCAACTCTAGAGGGAGGGTGAATAGAGTTTGTGTGTATAATGACTAATTAAAAATAACTCTATGCAAAGTCGAGAAAGCAACTATATAATCAGAGTAATAATGCGGAAAGTAAAAAAGTTTAAAAGAGCAAACTCAAACACAACGATATATCCTGGTTTCCCTCGTGGAGGACTAGTCCAGGCTCGAGAACTCTTGCTCGGAGTTTTAATCAACTATTTATGAAATAGGGTACACACGCGCCTTTAGTCAGAAGAGCACGCCAATGCCTTGGAAGCGCTCGACTACTTTGACTTTGCAGATACAAAACTTGGAATTTTTCAAGTGACTTCTTTTTACTTTTGCACAGAACTTCTAACTGAATCGCACTGAGCACCTTGGGGCTTAGAAAGTTTTGTAGCTAGGAGATTTGGAAGAGTAAGGCTTAGAGCATATAAGGCTTTAGAAGATAGAAAGCTTGAGAGTGAGAGATGATTTGAAATGGGAGAAATCAAGCTTTATTTATACTAGTCAGGGGAGGTAGAGTTTAGACAAAATTCTCTCCCAACTATTCAAAAATTCGAACATTGGACAGCTCGTAGCAAGGTGTTCCTAAAAATTAGGTTACTAATTTTAAGGAGGCAAAGTTCGGCCTGAGTTCTGCCTTAGGCAGAGTTCGGCCCGAATTTTGTCTACCTTAGACCAGAAGCCCTATACGGGTGAGGATGGTTTGGTTTGGTTCAGGAATTGCTTTTTTTGTATGGTGGAGCTTGGAGAGATATGTCTAGGGTTTGAGAAGACTCAGTGCGACTCAACGTACATTTTCCTAGACTCAATAAATTAAAAAATTACAGACTGAGAACAAAAACATTTACAGTGTAACAGCTTGTAGACGACGTCTGCCTTGAACTTGATGTATTGTATTTGATCATAGATGATGTTCTGTCTTGAACTTAATGTGTTGTATTGGATCATATCAGATATTAGTTTGTTAATTATCTAAATTAGGTTGACTGTGATCCAGTTTAGGTCAACAAATATGTCCCTGCCCTCTACCCTCGTACCGATCCCGATAATCATAGGAATGGTCCGATACCGATACTTTGAACCTAATCCTTTTTATTTAATTATGCCTATATGCTTTTAGAATGTCCATCTAATGTCGTATGCATCTAATTGCTTTGGTATATTTTATCTTACGATACATAATTTTTCACATCCACCACGCATTGGACCGTTACTTGTTTGATCGTACGTAGATATACAAGCGGCAACACGAGAGCAGGATTGATGTGAGTTACGATTTTAAGGCAGGCATTAAAATATTTCTCAAGTATGCCATGAGCAAACCTGATTACATGGATGGCCCAAAACTTAAGTGTCCATGTACTAATTGTCGGAATAAACATCACAAAGAATTGGTGATTGTGAGGAAGCATCTGACGCTTAAGGGTTTTGTACGTGATTACGACCTGTGGGCATCGCATGGTGAAATTTATGTGGAAAGGCAGTCTGCTGTTGTTGTGGATGTTGCTATGGATGTGCCATCGATGATTATATAGACTATATTGAGTATGGAGACCAGAACTTGGTGCGAGAAATGGTATATGCTGCGGCAAGGCCTGATTTTAATCCAGAGGATCCGAATCTTGATGCAAAGAAGTTCTATGATATATTTAAGGATGCAGATACTCCTATATACCCTGGTTGTGAGTCTTATTTTGTATTGTCGGTAGTGATATGCTTGTTGAACATAAACTCTAATTTCAACTTCCGCAAGCTTACTATGATCAGATCTTTCAATTAATCAAAGAGGTGTTACCAAAATAATCAAAAGAGATTCCTTAAAACTTCTATAAATTGAAAATAATGGTTCGACACCTCGTACAAGGGTATGAGAAGATAGATTATTGTCGCAATAGATGTATGTTGTACTACGAGGAGAGTGAGGACAAAGAAAGATGTAGTTTCTGCCATACGAATCATTACAAGCCAGTTCGGGGAAAAGGAAAGTCAACTAGAACTATTGTTCAACGTCCATATAAGTATATGCATTACTTGTCGATCATGAAGCGCTTGCAGAGGATGTATATATCTCTTAATATAGTAGAACATATGACGTGGCATAATGAGGAGCGTAAAGGATGATGAAGAATTATCGCACCCTTCCGATGGAAAGGCGTGGAAGCATTTCGATAGGTGTTATCCGGAGTATGCTGCGAAGCCTAGAAATGTTTGATTTGCGCTATATTATGATGGTTTTGCTCCTTTCGGACAATCGGGATTCAATACTCCTATTGGCCTGTGATTCTCACTCTGTACAATCTACCACCAAGGATGTGTATGAAGACTCGTTATATGTTCTTAACAGCTATCATACCCGGTCCCAAAAATTCGATAAAGAATATCGATATATATTTGTAGCCATTGGTGGATGAGCTAAAACAACTGTGAGAGTTGGGCGTCCCGACCTACAATATTTTGAAAAAACAAAAATTTTAAATGAGAGATTCTCTTACATGGACTATTAGTGATTTTTCTACATATAGTTGTAGGACCGTTGAGCACCTCTAGAGGGGGGGTGAATAGAGTGTTTATGTGCAGCAGAAAATAATCACCAATTAAAAACTTAAGTAATAACTATGGCAGTAAATAGGAGACAGTAAATAAATGCAGTAAAGTAAGAGTCAAGAATTCAAACTCAGTGACACAGCGATGTATACTGGTATCCCTCTGAGAGGACTAATCCAGTCTCGAGTACTCTTGCTCGATGTTAATCCACTATGACACAAGCTTTAACTGAGTGCTTGCAACTCTTACAACACCGTGCTTGGTGACAAGTGCACGACCGACTTCACAACACCGTGCTTGGTGACGAGCGCACGACCGGCTCCAGAAGGCAATTAGAAAACTGGAACGTTTTCTGAATACAACCTCCGATACAACTCTTCAACACCAAACTGTAGATTAAACAGAAACTGTACTGGCTTGGCTAAGAGTCGTAAAGGCTTAGATATGAAAGTAAAAGCTCAGAACACTTTAGATAGAGAAGAGAAGAGATGAAATTGGATTGTTGAAATGAATGGTAATCTCAACTCTATTTATAGTATTTTTGTGGAACCGAACTCGGGCAGAGTTCGGGCAGAGTTCGGATGCTAGGATTTCGCATACGAACGTTGGATGCAGATTTGGTGGGAACTGTATTTCGAATTTATCCAGACCGAACTCGAGCCGAACTCGGACCGAACTCGGTCAGAGTTCTGTCAGAGTTCTGCTGGTTCAGAACAGTAAGGAATAAACCAAATTTGCATAGGTTTTGGGCTTTTTGGAATTGTGGATTTTTGGGATACGTAGGTAGGCTTATTTTTGTTTGTGGACTGAGAAAAACCTAAGCCAGTACCGATTCGATCAATCTCACATTTTTCCTAGACTCAATAAAAGGAAAAATACAGAATAAATATGAAAACCAATAGCCCTTTAGATGACGTCTTTTTTCTGACATTGAAGACGCATTTTTCCTTGACGGCAATCGTCCAAAGATAAACAGATCTGAAAATCTGAATACCTTTCGGGGGCTTCGCCCCCGAACCCCTGACGGGGGGCGCTGCCCCCTCGACCCCTGTTCGCTGACCGGGCAGCGGAACCCCCGATGCGAGGCCCCGGATAGGTCGTTAGGCGGTTCAGAGAAATCTTCTTGTATAACGCCGTCTTTGGCCCATTAATAATTCTCTATTGCATGTGTCCTGCTTTGTCAAGGCTTGATCATGCTTACTACATGTCTACAAATATATGTTAGACGAAACATAATAATATGATGCAGTATGATACAATCATAACAATATGACATAGAACATTTAGGACAATGCTAAGTTTAAGTAGCAACTTGATAGAGATTACATGAATATTAGTGGTTAAACTTAATTGATTAGCCATATTCAAAAACATGATGTAATCATTGGGCTAACAATAGTATGTTATCGGGATGGAGTACCCATGGTAATAAGTCGTGTCCGATATGTATGAGAAACAGTAAGGCGTTTTGTCTTAAGCATAAAGGGAAAGTCTTATTCTTTGACTGCAACCGTCAATTTCTACCCATATCACATCCTTGGAGGAAGAACAAGGAGGCATTTAAATCCAGAAAGCAAGAACTTTTTCGTCCACCTCCGAGATTGTCGGGACATAATATTTGAAAATATGTGAAGGATTTGTCGACCGTGATAGAAGATCCAATATCGAACAATTGTGTCGATTGATTTGGTCATAGACATAATTGGGCCAAGCGGAGTATCTTATGGGACTTACTTATTGGAGCGATAATCTTATAAGACATAATCTTGATGTCATACATTTCAAGAAGAATGTATTTGATAATGTCTTTAACACTGTTATGGATACTAAAGGAAAGATAAATGACAATCTCAAAGCAAGACAAGACATGGCCGAGATATGCAACCGTCCTCAATTAAACTTAATACAAAGGGGACCTGGTGTATCTTTGAAGCCAATAGCACCATTTACATTAAGAAGGGAAGATGGATTGATAATATACAACTGGATAGCAAGTTTACGATTTCCCGACGGCTGTGTATCAAATTTGTCTAGATGCATTGATCTCAATGAACGCAAGCTAATGGAAATGAAGAGTCACAATTACCACATGTTCATGGAAAGGTTATTACCTATTGCTCTTATAGAGAAGTCGCCTCCTGCGATATGAATTCCGTTGACCTAGCTATCTACGTTCTTTAGGGATATTTGTTCAACTAAACTTACGGTGCAACATTTGGTTGAACTTGAGGAAAAAATTGTCCATACAAGTTGTAAATTAGAAAAAGTATTTCCTTCTGGCTTTTTCGACAACATAAAGCATCTGCCGATTCATTTATACGAAGCACGTGTCGATGGAGGTGTTCAATATCGATGTATCTATCCATTTGAAAGGTAAAATATCAATATCAATATCAATTTCGCATTTTGTTTTAAAAATTAGGTGGATTTTGCACTCTTAATTTATCTGAAGTAATTTGTCTTATTCTAGGTACCTACACCATCTTAAGAAGAAAGTTGGAAACAAGGCTCACATAGAGGCTTCAATATGCGAAGCATATATTATCGAGGAGGTTTTAAACTTTTGCTCAATCTATTTCGATACTCATATCGAGACAAGTCAAAATAAAGCTCCAAGGAATGACGAAGACGTAGGAGAAGCACGCTACAATGGTAACTTGTTAATATTCAATGTGAGGGGCAAGCCTATTGGGGCCGGTAAGAAACGATGGTTGGGTGACGATGAGTTGTAAGCTGCTCATCGATATGTATTGTCCAATTACGACATATAAGAAGTTAGAGCTTTTGAGATATAGGTGACTAGATTTTGATACTCTAATACTAACATTTAAATATACTAACCCATTTTGATTCTATCTCTTAGAATATTTATAGATGAAATTAAATTGAGGATATCTAATATTAATGAGACAGAACTTCAAAGGGAGGTTGATTGTAACTTTGCGTCATAGTTTAGCAAATATTCAAGCAACACAAATAATAAGTTAGATGTACTGCCGCTACCATTTTTATCTATGTCGCTAATAACATGTCTATAAATACAGTTTTTCTTGCCTAGAACAACACTCGTAAATGAGAGCCTTCGTTATCTTGCATTGGGACCAATTAAGGAAGCGAGTACTTTGCCAGGCTATGTCATTAGTGGTTTCACGTTTAAAGCAACTTAGAATCCTATAAATACAGAATTTCTTGCGGACATCTTAAATACAAAGGATTCCGGTGCTTGTATAAGAGGGTCCATCTACGATGAGGAGCCAGAGTTTGACTATTATGTTGTGCTTTGAAATATTGTACAATTGCAATATCCGGCCCCATATGACATGAATATTGTGATGCTCAAATGTGATTGGTTCGACACAACACCAAATCAAGGATGGAAAGTTAATAAACAATTTGGATTTGTTGATATAAACTGGCGAGGGAGATATTGACTCGTTCGTGGTAGCAAGTCAAGCTGTTCAAGTCTACTATGTAAGTTACCTAAGGCGTCATAGAGATCGATTTGACTGGTGGACAGTATATAATACTAAAGCTAGAAACACATTCAATGTTGGAGACCCAGCATATCAGGAGGACCAGGTATAAGAGCCTTGTTTGGGACAACATTCAGAAGAAGACATTGATAACATGGATGTCGAAACTATTATCACAAAAAATAGAGGGAAGAAAGAGATTGATATATAAGACTTATCTCATAAACAGATAATTGGCTATGTCGACCAGGAAGGCATCTACGAAGAGGACGTTTCTAATGCATAAGAAGAAGAAGAACTTGACGACGACGATGACGACGACGACGACGACGATGATGATGATGATGATGATGATGATGATGAAGACGACGACGACGACGATATATAGCAAGTATCTTCCATATATCTATAATTGTTACTAGAAACACTTATATCTCTTACTAAAAATGGTACTATCTCTTACATATAGCATATACTTTAAAAAAATGTCTATATTTGTTATCAATTATATTCTCTATTTCCATCAATCTTAAAAGATGGCACCTATGACCTGAGCAGTGACACGTCGCTTGAGAGAGGCACGGAATGAAGTGGTGGCTCCTCCAACTGTTAAGAAGGAAGTGGCTCCTCCTACTATTAAGTAGGAGCCAATTCCTCCTACTATTAAGTAGGAGCCAGTTCCTCCTACTGTTAAGGAGGAAGTAGCAGCTTTGACTGTTAAGGAGGAAGTGGCTCCTCCTACTGTTAGTGACACCGAAAGTTTCAATCATCCAGCACCCCTAATGGAGCTTCCTAACATCGATCCCTCTTATGCAAGTTGGCTTGATCACATGCATCACCAACATCGTTTCCAGAATTTTAGGCTTTTGTATTAGACTTTTTTGGATGACGGTCATAATACAGCTGGCCTTGTTTCTGTATTAGACTTCTTGGATGATATCTTTTTGGGCGTTATCTTCTTAGCTTAAATTTGATATTTATTTGTGTTGTAAGGGAATTCTACAGCGTGTTTCACTGGATGGTTGATATGTTGATTGTTTTTTGACTACATCGGGTTGTAATGGGTCGACAAGTTTCTATTATGTTGCTTAATTTTATTTATTATCATGCCTATACCTGCTATTGTCGTGATCGTAGATGGTTGGTGGTCATAGTCATGATTGTGGTGATCAGTCCCTTATACAGCCTGGGGATGGATTATCTCATAGTTCACGTGATCCTACTCCCTCGTCGGTCGCAGAACCTCTACTCTGCCATCAACCACAGGCACAAGGACTCTTCTATTTGTGCATATGTATATTCCGACGATCCAGCAGTCACATCTACGATCCGACCATCGTCCGAAACATATCCCGGCACCCCATCGTCTATTCGTCTACCATATACTCCAACGAAAGATACTCCGACGGGAGCAAGATGGGCCGCGGAGTATCAGGACTTAGAGTATGATACGAGTGGTCGGTATATCTCGTGAACGAGTGGTCCTTCGACACAACAAGAAAGACCAGAGGGGCAGTTTAGGAAGGAGCTTTGGCCCACAAGCAATGAGCTGTAAATAATTTTATGTGTTTTATCATATATAGTTAATTTCATACATTTTATTTATTTATTTATTGAAATAAATAATTTTTTGTTATTTCTTTGTAGTTTTTCTCCTTCGGTGCTACTCGAGCACTTGGGGAAATCATTTAGGGGAACTACCACAGTCCTTGCCTTAGATTGTCCGATCTGTCGCCCACCATGCAGTATATATGGCTTGACCAGATGTAGGTATATTTGATATTTTTTGTTATTATATTTATTAATTATTTCTTTTCTTGGGTTGCTCGTATTAATTGTTAATTTGTATGTTAGAAAACGTACTGGTGGCCCAAGAATCAAGGTACGGATATCAGGAAGACGTATCGTGCTGCTTGTAGCAACAAAATACGGGATGCAAAGGAATGATTTTCAAAAATAGGTAGCTGCTGGAAAGGATAAGAAGTCCTAGATTCGAGATGATTTTTTTGGAGAAGATGCAGAAGGAGGTCGAGACTCCTACTTTCAAGAGGAGGTCGGAGCAAGGGAAGAAAGCTCGCACTCGTATGGGTTTGCATACTGGGGGTCGATCCCCATTACGATGCAGCATCGAAACCTAGTAAGTTAATTCTAAGTACTTAAAATTTTCATTATATAGTTCAATAACCTAATTATCAAGTTAATTCACATCCTTAATGTTTCGTACACAGGTGCAGAAGCCGAGGAAGGAGGGAAAGATACCTCTAGTATCGGATTCGTCGATGTTTTTGATTATACGCATAAGAGGAGGAAGGACGGGAGCATGTGGACGAGAAGGCCAGCAAGACTACTATAATTATTTCAATTAAGATTATAAGTTAGAATAAAGATTATAAGTTAGAATAATATTAGGTATTATAATTTAGGTTATAAGTTAGAATAATATGGGTCATTGGATAGGCTGCATTTCTGTCTCTATAGAGTGAGAGGGCCAATCCGGATGGGGTGACCGAGTGTGTCACCGAGTCTTCACCAGCCACCACTTTCTTTTTTATGGACGCTAGGAAGAACGACCTGTTTATACATGCCGCTTGTGGAAGAGGGAAGGGCGGATGCATCTACGACACTTGCTCTTTGGAGTCGCAGTTGTCGGTGTACTCGAGACATCTACCGCCGACTTCTTCTACTGCGGCACAGCCGGATATGGCATGCCAGATGGTTTCGATGATGACCACATTGTAGGCCACAATATCGAGCATGCAGGACACAGTAAACAGCATTCACGCTACCATTACACATGGTGGTTCTGCTCTACCTGTTGTTCCTATTGGCCCTGGCACCACGACAGTTGGTGTCACGACCCGCTCCCACTTTTGGGATGCGAGTATGTGACAAGTGTCACGACCAGCCCCCACTTTTAGGATGCGAGTATGTGTCCAAGCCCAACCTACACTGTAGCATCGGCGTTAGTACGCTGTCTATGATAAGCATTATCCATAACAAGTACATAGTTTACATATATCATCCACAACAAAGTCATGACAAGGAGATTAAATTTAAAGTCTCAATATTTATTTAAAGAAAATTCACTACAACTCAAGATAGAGGAAATGAAATAGATAAACTAAAATATATAACTATAACTACTAACTAATGGAATGCATAAGGAAGGAAACATGCTAATTCACATCCGTGCTGGAATCGGGTACGCTAGTGATGTTAGTGTCTCCAACATACTCATCATAGACCTCGGGACAGATCACGTCGTCTAAAGCTAAAAAATAGTTACCCAGTCAGAATTAGAGCTAGATCACCATAAAGTACATTACATAATATAATGTACAAGCATGAAGAAACAATAATAAGGAAGATAAACTACAGACATGACACGATATGATAAGAAGAGTACTACTATGACATGATAACAGTATGAAATAGACTCGACAGAAGACAAACAGTAACCAATATACAAAAAATGATCAATGCACGTGTACTGTGTGTTTTAGAATACAAGTTTTCTATATTTGGACGGGTTAGGACATACGGCAGCCGGTACGTCTGGTGCAACGACTGCTATCAACATTGACATTGTGGATTTGAATATTACGTAGACAAAATGCATACTACTTGTATTCCCCCTCCCGACTCCCTCACAATTAAACATGATCACTTGACATTAACTTTGAACTAGAACATTGAACATTGAATATTGAATATTGAACGAAAGCTTTAAGTGAACATGTATAGTCACGATAACAAGCATAACTCTCATGCCCCAATGGTTTAAAAGATAAGACTAACAGTTCATCATAAAATAAAGGCAACATAGGTCATAGTGATACTTGCCTATTCCGATAGATGATGAAGTCACAAACTTAAGACGTCGTCCGATCTACCCCGACTCATAAATAACAACAAGTTAGATCAACGATTCCTACTAAAAAAAAATTCCTAGAAGGTGCCTAATGGGTTAACCTAATTAATTATATTTTTATTATAGAATAAATCATCTCTAAACCTAATTTAGTCTAATATAATTTTAAAAAAATTAAACATAATTTTTTGCCAAGGAAATTCACGACTTCCAATTCGGGAACCGTCTCACACAAATCGAGGCATATCATTGACTAACTAGTCAAACAACACAAACTCTATGGCTTGAGTATCATCCTAGTAGATTTCAGCACCATGAGTGCACAGGAATTGACCGTGCCCCAAAATCACGATTTGGTCAGAAGATATCACCATTATGGCTAACCATGACCAATCGATGAATCATCGGCCAAAACTTAGTTCTATGAAGTAATTAAAATACTAGATGAAAGTATTAATTTCTAGAAAAATTATATGTTGTTGACCTTCATGTCAGCTTTCAAAATCTTCAAACGAATCGCAAATCGGAGTTCGGGATCTCTCGAAATCTCAAAAACCGTACGACGCATCGATATTTGGACAACCGACACTCAAATAATTATCCAAAAATTCATACAAAAAATTCCAGAAAACAAATTAGATATTTGAAAAACTAACCTCGATACGCTTCTAAAAAAATCGCCACAGGAAAAGCACGTCTGGATTGGCGGCCATCGCTCCGCGAAGTCGAAGAACCCTAGACAAACTCCTCTCTAAAAAGCTGCTGGAATTTCTAGGTTTTCGAATTATCATATATATGGAGGAGAGAGGGTGAGCCGTGGCTAAGAAGCGGACACGTGGCAGCACCTGAGCAGATCCCACCCAGGATCTGACGGCTATGGCTGCACGAGGCTCGGCTGAGTCTGAGTCCGACTCAGACTCGAGCTAACCAAGTCCGGCTCGGACTCAGTTTCTACTGCACCCAACAGCCTGTGAGGCTGACAGGTGGGCCCAGAAGCTGACTGGATGGCTCAGTGTGCTACTAACTGTATAAATACTTATTTTAATTGCAAAAAAATCATTAAAAATTCATTTTAACTCCAAATACAGTCAAATAAATCACCAAAAATCTTAAAAAATTCAAGAAACTACTTCTAGGTGTCTACAGCCTAAAAACAATTTGCCTCTAAATCTCTTCATGTGATCCCATAGTAAATCCAAAAAGCCTACGAAAGAAAATAAATTTTATAGGTTTTAATTATTCAAAAATTACCAAAAATTTTCAGAAAAATCTAAAAAAATTTAAAATTTTAAAAATATTTCTAACTATCTAAAACTTAAATAAAAAAAATTTGATCAAATATACCCCTGTGTGACCCTACAGAAATTTTCGAAAGCTTATAAAAATAATAATTCTATAGACTAAAATTATCTAAAAATTACCAAAAATTTTAGAAAATTCTAAAATAATAAAATAACCTATATGGGGCTATCTAGGGACCATGGAGACCATATATAACCTAATATTAGCATATCTCACTTATAGACCTAGGTATGTACCATTGCGATCCTACAAAAAATTCTAGTGTTTTTTTATTTATTAATCAAAAATAGAAATTTTGATAGCGGATTCTACAGTTGGTCCTTCTGGTGCCACGACAGCTGGTCCTTCTGGTGCCTCTGCTCTGCCCGGTGCTGCTTCTGGTTCCTCTACACCAGCTGCTGCTAGCGTCCCTATTCTATCTATTGACGTGGTGAGGAGGCCCCTCAGTTTATTGCCACCAGAGTCGTTGAGTTCACTACCGCTTGACTTGTTGAGTCAGATTCCTTCTGACGTCCTCGAGCGTATGCGTGAGCCGGGACCACCGTCAGATTGTTGATTTTATTCGTAAGTGTTTCAATTTGATTTGTGTTGTATATGTATGTACATACTTATTTATTGGTGTTGATGAATTACTTTATTTATTATGGATGTTATCAGTGTGTGATATTTGATATTTGATGTTTGTGATGGGTATAACCCACTCCAGCGTTGTACTACTTTATTTGGATGATATTTGACATTTGTTTGTGTTGTATGGATATTTTTTTAGTTATAAGCCTCATTGTGTGTTTCCAGCGTGTATTTGTGCCGTTGAAAGTCCGATTGGACGGAAATTCTACAGCGGGTTGCGCTGGGTGGGTTACATATTGATTGTGTTTCTATAGCCGGTTATGCTGGGTGGGTTACATATTGATTGTATTTCTACAACGGGTTGCGCTGTATGGTCGACAGGTTTAGTTTGCACTACTGCTGTGAGGAATGTATTATTATTTTTTTTATAGTTCTGGGCAGTTTAGCGACTACCTAGTGACGAATTACCGACTACCTTCGACGAAATGTCAACTATAGAAGCGAATAATTGGTGACTAAACAATGACGCTATATTACGTCATCAACATTGAGTATCAAAGAGTTAACAGTATCAAAAATATATTATCCGTCGCTAGGTCGTCAGAAACACGTTGCTATTTGCTACTACTCAGAGACGTAATATGTTGTCGCCATCGTGTGTATCGGACAATTTAGAGTATCATAAAAGAAATAATAACATCGTCGAGTAGTCACTCAATCGTCGCTTAAAACGTCGTCTGTTTGTCGCTAACTAGTCGTCTATGGAGTATTAAATAATGTCGCTGAGATGTCGTTCATATGTCGCTAATATATTCCATCGCCAAGTAGATGCATAAACGTCAACTTTTTGTCCGTCGCAAATATGTCAGAGAAAAGTCGAAGTGTGAATACTTGGCGACGGAATAGTTTAGCGACATGGAGTTTACCAACTGGCAAAAAAAGTTTATTTTTTATTGCCCATCCATCGCTAAATATAGCCCGTCCATCGCTAAATATATTTAGCGACAGATGGGTGACGGGTTGTGCTGTCGCTAAAACCCTATATTTTAGTAGTGATGCCTAGGAACTCCACCATGTCCAATAAGTATTCACACCTTGACAACTTTCCATACAGCTGCTCCTTCCTAAGAGTCTCCAGTGCATTCCTCAAATACACCGCATGCCCCTCTAACGTCTTCAAGTAGATGACAATATCATTAATAAATACCACCACGAACTTATCAAGGTACTGGTAAAATACCTTCTTCATCAAGTTCATGAACACCGTCGGAGCATTAGTCAACCCAAACGACATCACAGTGAAATCGTACTGGCCATAACGAGTCCGAAAAGCAGTCTTCAGAATGTCCTCCTTCTTTACCTTCACCTGATGGTACCCTGACCTCAAATGTATCTTTTAAAATACCTTCGTGCCACTCAATTGATCAAATAGATCATCAATCCTCAACAACGGGTATTTATTCTTGACAGTGAGGTTGTTCAGTACCCTATAATCGACGCACATATACACCAATCCATCCTTCTGCGGTACAAATAATACCAGAGCACCCCAAAAAAAGAACTAGATCTGATAAACCCCATATCCTGTAACTCATCTACCTGCTTCTTCAACTCAGCCGACCCGCTATTGTTCACCCTACAGACATGTTGTAAAATAGGATCTGCACCCGGTACCAAGTCTATAGAGAACTCAACATCCCTGTCCGGTGGCAATCTTGACAACTTATCTAGAAATACATCCATAAACTCAGTTATCAAAGGATAAGGCAACTCTTTATCTTCTACCAAAGCTTCACAGATAACACCGCCACCCTACTCTGCTGTCCTTCTGGCAAATTTAAACTTTGGCTCTCCTGGCAGGCTGAACAAAACTCTACCTCATCTACAATCTATGCTAGCAAAGTGGATACTCAACCAATCCATCCCGAGTACAATGTCGTAGCTGAGAATTGGCATTACAAGTAAACACACACTCAATTCTTGGCCTCCCAGAGAAACTCTTCGCACCTTACAAATATCATTGACAAGGATAATGCCTTCCCCGGTCGTGATATTGTAAGTACTACCCGAAGATTCAACAAGAATATGATGCTTGAGAGCAAAAGAAACATATAGAAAACTATTTTAAAACATCACTATCAAATAATACTGAAGCTGAAATAGAATCAAGAAGAATAAAACCTGCGATGACATCTCTAATGGGCTTGACCTCTTAGACCATCATATCTAATGCCCTGCCATGAGCATCCCTCTGTTGTTGGTGTTGAGCAAACTACTTCTGCTGGGTCTGGAGTGGAGGTCCCCTCGGCTGTATCGTATGTGGCCTTGCCGGTGCTCTCTGTGCTACACCTGCTCCCTGAGCTGCACGACGAGGGTTCAAAGGACAACCCCTTAGCTAATGCACCTCGGCGCCGCAATATAGGCACACTCCCAGGCATCTCTTGTAAACCTCCCAAATGTTGTAGTAGTGGCAAAAAGGAACATGCTACGTCTATCCCTTCTGTCGTTGTGGCACCTACAGAAATAGTGCCCTAGCTGGACCTGGAAACAACTACTGTTACCTCCGTTAACCTCATTCTTGAATTTTTTAAATTTTGTATTTTTTCGGTTCTCTGAATTTTTCTTTTCCAAGTCTTTGAAAACGAGAATTTTAACAATGAATATATTTTCGGTCGTAATGTACTAACAATACTTTTGTTGAATTTTTGGTGTGAGATTATACCCTAAATAAATTCTTGTCCTTTTTCTTGAATTTTCATAAGTTATAAATATTTAACTTTTTATATAAAGAAAATATTTGTAAAAATATGATATATATATATATATATATATATATATATATATATATATTATATATATATATATATAATATAATATATATAAATCATATTTTTATAATATAAAAAATATAATATATATTTTATATAAAAATATAAATATATATATATATATTTTTTTTATACACTAATATATATATATATATATATATATATATATATATATATATATATATATATATATATATATATATATATATACTATACACTATTTTAATCAGTGATTAGCGACTAGTTGTTAGTGGTTAGTATTAGTGTGTTAGTAATTTCTACTATTTTCTCTAATTCTATTATATTTTATAACTCTGCCATTAGGGTTTCTATCCCTACCATATAAATATTAGACATCTCCAAATAGTTTACAAGACAATTCCTATACCTAACTTTCCTAGCCGCCAGCCTTTCTTCCCTCTCTGGCAGTCACGACCACCACTCTGATCTCAACCATTGCGGGAGCTCCGACGTCTCCTCCTTCTTTTCATCCCATTCACAATATTCTCAACAATCACGACCACGAGAGATCCATCGCCACAGCCCTAATTTTTGACCGTGTCTCCCATATCACATCGCCCCTCACCACCGCAGCACCATTGCCACCACAACAACAGCCCAACTGTCGTGCCACCCGACGCAACTGCAGACACTATATTCTAGCTGCCATCACCATCAATCATCATCACCACGGCTAGTGGCCGCCCAAACAGAGCACACACCATCAACACCACCACCCCGCAATAGCCCATCCACCTCCACCCATCACCCATCGGCCAACTCCAGCCCGATGTTACCGTCTCCCTCACCACAGAAACACCACAACCACCATAGCCATACAAAAAAACAAAAGGAGGAGGGCAACAAAACAACCACCCACCACCGACAACCGTCAGCTACCGCCACACCTAACACCAGCAATCTCAGAGAAAGAAAGAGATAGAACCTGCCTGCCTGAGTCTGGTGAAGTCTGCCTCCTGTGCCCTACCTGGTCTTGTACCGGTGTGCCACTTCCCGAGACCCCCTCCTCCGAATTTTTGACGGCCACTTGTTAACCGATCCTCTATTCAAGCCTCGCACGAGCTGCCCTAGCCGCCGCATGGACCCGGCACCCCACCTCCGCGGCCTTGGTTAGCCACCGACAAATACTCCACTGTGAGCCTTCACTCGACTCCCCTCTTCTTTTCCTTTTAATTCTTCTTTCATTTGGGGATTTTATTTTAGGGCTGCTGTGGGCTTGGAGATAGGTTAAGGGACGAAGGGAACAAATGAAGCATAGTATTGAAACCCCCTTCTTATCATTTAAGTTATATTTAAAGTAGTAATGTATGATTAGTTATAATAATTAAGAGTAGGAGTCAACAGTCTTTTATTTATATTTTATCTTTTAATGTTATTACTAATATGGGTTAATGTGGATTTTGGGGGAAAGCAGCAGTTGCTGTTTGTAATGTGATTAATGATATTGCTATTATTATTAATAATAGAGTTATTAAATATAAGATTAGGGTTTGGTATCCAAACTATGGGCGATATGCTCCTGGTGCAGGCTATGGTACTGGAAGTGCTGGGGCCGTAGGCCTCAAAGCCTGATGTGCATGCACTAGTGCCTGCTGCTCGGGGCAATCTCTGGCCATGTGTTGTCCTGATCCACATCTCATACATAATCCCAGGCGAAGTCGACAGTCATTCCTGACATGACCTAGCTTTCCACAAAAGTTTCAAGTGGGCTTCTGGTAGGGTGTAGTTCTCTGCTGGTACTGTCCTGTGGGCCTCCTGATAGGTCCTCTAAACAGCTATGATAAACAGTCTTAGTGATCGGAGTCCAACTGACGCAAAATAGAAAGAAAAAAATATGAAAATGTCCACTAAGTTGTCTCAAAGAATTAATAAGCTAGAAATCAGTGGAAGATGCTTCGTCATCAATATAGGATAGATCCAGTGCTGGCCCGTACTCCTGTGGGAATTCGTTTAATCTTGGAGAGATAACCAGGTCCTCAGATGGACGTACAAGATACAAGAAAACACCATGCCATATAAACTGTGATATATAATAGAGAGTAAAAAGGAATTGCATGCAAAGGGTTCCTAACCATTCTAATGTGAATATGCAGTTGAGATACTATCCTTCGACGCATGTGGCTTGGCTGGTAATAGGATCCGGTATAGTCCCCTCTCGGCCACTAGTGACCAAGCGCATAATGTTCAAGAACGTCAGTGGCCAACCTGAGTTGATAATCATACCCTTATCTCCAGCGGAGCTTCCGGGTTACAGGAAAAATGTAATAGAAGCCCATACGTCAGGTTTTGTTCTTCCTACCTAATGTCTAGTAATGTCATCTCCATGACTAATATGAACCTCTAGTAACCGCCAAGTCTACTAGCATGCAATTCTATTGGCAGTTATTCCTATCCGTCGCACGCCTCAGACGTATCGGTTGCCAGTCGACTACGCGAGTATGTGTCCTACATGTGTCTCACCACACGTGATAAAGCATGTGTCAAGGCCGTATAAGATATACCAATACCTCATCATCAATGGGTGGTCACCATGCTAAGTCAATACAAGAGAATAAAAACAAAACAAGTAAAACTACCGATATAGTCGTTTGCACTCGTGTGACTTAGATGCACAGTGATATAATACTAACAATAAATAAGTAATATTGAACATAAATAACTGAAAATAAGAATAAGTAAATCATAAAGTAAGGTGGCAAGGTATCTTGCCTAGTGGTGCGGGAATGGCAACTCCAATAGTCAAGCACGTCAGCAATGAAAAGTCACAATCCATAAACAACTCCGGATGCTGAAACAGACATCAAGAACGCTCTCGGTGTAAAAGATATATCTAGATAACGCCTGTCCAAAAGGCCAATTCTGGAACAGGGGCAAAATTATAATTTTGGGTCAAAACGATGTGCACCGCTGGACCTGTTTTGCTCCGAAATGCGTGCCAGTATCTATGGTCTTTAAAATTGTCAAACTATATGTCTACGGGTCCGGTTTGAGGAGACAAACCTAATCGTATGTCCAAAGTTGGAATCCGACGGGCCGTGTATAATTTCGCC
Source organism: Iris pallida (assembly GCA_029216955.1). Taxonomy (NCBI): domain Eukaryota; kingdom Viridiplantae; phylum Streptophyta; class Magnoliopsida; order Asparagales; family Iridaceae; genus Iris; species Iris pallida. Next base: position 6,562,819 of record JANAVB010018399.1, on the reverse strand, counting down.
CGTTGGATCGGGTCGCGGGCCCGCCAAATAGGCGTTTCGGTTGACCTTCTCAGAATTGGACCAAACTTGCCACACATGACCAAAATTTTGATACGGTCCTGATGGCACAAGTTTCGTCTTGATACGACGAATGTACACGAAGTTATGGCCATGTTTACAAATGTTGATACGGGGGTATCTCGACAGATACATACTGATTTCATCGTGCACGCAACGAAATCGAGTTCCGTCAGTTCCCACAGGTCGACAACATCCATATGCACCTATTGATGCGTATAGTACATGACCACATCACCCGGTTTGTCGGGGCGTACGCCGTATCGAAAAAAGTTTCTAAAATTCTCAGTTTTTTAAACAGTTTTTCTGGAACTTTTAGCGCAGAATAACTTCCTATGTAATCTATGAAAAATACTTCTACCAGATGGGTTTTGATCCCCTATATGTTAACAATGACTGTTTGAAATTAGTTTTCAGAAATTCAACATATTTGGTTTGAGAATTCCCTTCCAAATAGGGGTTTGGGCTGCCTTCTAGTACTGTGTTTTGGACAGTATTGTCTCGACTTGGTGTCATTTTCATGGGTACCCCAGTTAACTACCATATAATCTATTTACTAGGATTTAGAAAGGGTCATCTAGGCCTCTAGCAGATGTTCGTAGATTGAACATTAATGAAACAGAACGGGAGACATAACTTGGTCTTCGTAACAAATGCGGGTAACGATTTCGGATGTCGTCCTCGCACTCCCAAGTAGATTCTTCGGGTGAGTGATGTTTCCATGCCATACGAACCAATAGTATAGATTGATTCTGTAACACCTTCACTCAGCGATCAAGGATACCTATCGGTTGCTCTTGGTACGACAAGCTCGGTCCAACCGTGATCTCGGAGTGATCGAGCACATGACTGCTGTCCGCCACGTACCACCTCAGCTGCGACACATAGAATATGTTATGTACTCCCTCTAGCGACGGTGGCAAGGCCAATCTATAGGCAACTTCTCCAACACATTCCAAGACATTGAATGGGGCAATGTATCTTGGACTCAATTTGCCATGTCCTCCAAATCGAATCGTGCCTCTAGTGGGGGATATCTTCAAGAAAATATGGTCGTCCTCCTTGAACTCCAAGGGTCGACGACGATTATCGGCCCACTGCTTCTGTCGATCCTGTGCTGCTCGCAGGTGGTCTTGTATCTTCTTCACCTTCTCCACTGTGCTCAAAACCAACTAGGGACCCAATATCTATCGTTCTCCTATGTCACTCCAACAAACAAGAGATCGATACTTCCTACCATACAATGCCTCAAACGGAGCCATCTGAATGCTCGCTTGATAGCTATTATTGTAGGAAAACTCTACAAAATAAAGGTGGTCTTTCCATGATCTGCCAAAGTCAAGCATACTTGCTCTCAACATATCCTCTAGCGTCTGAATCGTATGCTCTGACTGACCGTCTGTCTACAGATGGTATGCCGTATTAAAATTCAAACGTGTACCCAAACTGTCTTGCATACTTCTTCAAAAGTACGAGGTAAATCTCCAGTCATGATCTGACACGATGCTAACTGGTACACCGTGTAGCTTCACTATTTGCTTCATATACATATCCTGCCAAAACTTCTGTGGACTGCACCACTCTGAAAAGTAAGAAATGGGCTGACTTGGTAAGTCTATCAACAATCACCCATACCGCATCTCATCCACTAGGACTCCGATCCCACTTCCACAAGGGAATGGGTAGCAGCTACAATAAACCAGCTGTCCTCTGGTGCTCCACCTTCACTTGTTGGCATACCAAACACTTGGCTACGAAATAAGCTATCTTTCGCTTCATTATGTGCTACCAATAATACTGTCGTAAGTCTCGGTACATCTTAGTTCCTCCGGGATGAATAGAGTAAGTCGAGCAGTGTGCTTCTGCCATCAATTCCTGCCAGTGCTCTCTATTAGGAACATAAATACGATCACCACATCGTAATGTCCCATCAGGATGAATCTTCAATCCCGTCTGCTCTTCTGCTTCAGTCCTCACTCTAAGCCTTCGAAATCTAGCATCCGTGGGCAATACTGCTTTGATCCTATCTACTAGCGATTATTGTACTTGGAGATTGGCTAATACGCCATCCGCTCCAGGCAATACTACCTCAATACCAAGCTGCTGCAAATCTCTAATCAACTCTCTCTGTGTGGTTAAGAAATAAGCCATGGGCTTACGGCTTAATGCGTCTGCCACAACATTAGCCTTAACCGGATGATAATGTAGCTCGATCTCGTAATCCTTCATCAACTCATACCAACGTCGTTGTCACATATTCAACTCTTTTTGTGTGAACACGTACTTGAGGCTCTTATGTTCAGTATAGATATCTACCTTCTCGTCATACAAGTAGTGTCTCCATAACTTAAAAGCAAAGATAACCGTTGTGAGCTCTAGATTGTGGGTCGGATAATTCTTCTCGTGCACCCTCAACTGTTTCGATGCATATTCTACTACATGACCATGCTGCATCAATATACATCCTAATCCCTTTCCGGAAGCATCACTGTATATCAGAAATCCTTCCAGGTCCGATGGTAGTGACAAGATAGGTGCAGTGGTCAAGCGCTTCTTCAACTCATCCAAAGCGGCTTGACACTCGTCTGTCCATACAAACTCCTGATCCTTGTAAGTTAGTCGAGTCATAGGCCCTGCTATTCGAAAAAAATCTTCTATGAACCTTCGGTAATAACCTGTAAGTCAGAGAAAACTTCTCACTTCGAAAGCTGATGTGGGAGCGGGCTATGCCTTGACTACTGTGATCTTCTTCGAATCTACAGATATGCTATCTTCAGTAACAATATGTCCAAGAAATGATACCTCCTTGAGAAAGAAATCATACTTGCTAAGCTTTACGAAAAGTCACTCATTCCTCAAGGTCCCCAAAATAATCCGTAGATGCTGCTCATGCTCCTCATGACTCTTGGAGTAAATCAAGATATCATCTATGAAGATGACTACAAATTTGTCCAAGTACTAGTGAAAGATCTTCATCATTAAGTTCATGAAAAACCGCGGGAGCATTGGTCAAACTGAAAGGCATGACCAAGAACTCGTACTTTCCATACCTCGATCGAAATGCCGTCTTCGGAATATCTTCCTTCCGAACCTTCAGTTGGTGATAGCCCGATCGTTAGTCGATCTTGGAGAATACTTTTGCTCCACTCAGATGATCGAATAGATCATCTATGTGCGACAAAGGGTACTTGTTCTTTATCGTTACTGCATTCAAGGCTCTATTGTCGATACATATGAGCATTGTGATGTCTTTCTTAGGTACAAAAAGAATGGTTGCTCCCCATGGTGAAGCATTGGCACGAATAAAGCTTTCTCCAATAAGTCATTAATTTGTGTCTTCATCTCTACCAACTCCTTCGGTGCTAGTCAATATACTCGAGATGAAATAGGCTCGGCTCCCAGAATAAGCTCAATAGAAAATTCGATGTCTCGGTCAGGCGACAGTCCCGAAAAATCCTCGAGGAATACATCTTCGAACTAAGAGATGACAGGGTACTAAGGGGTGTCCTGCAACATCCTGTGAGTCCCTAATATGGGTGTATCAATACTCTCTCCTTCTTCCTTGGTGAACTCGAACTTCGTCGCATTCGGTGGTCTGAAGACGATACTGCCCCTGTGGCAGTCTATAAGAGCAAAATACTGGCTCAACCAGTCCATTCGAGAACCACATCGAACGTAGGCATAGGAAAAATAAGGAGTCGTGCTCTCATCTCTCTACCACATATTACTATAAGACAAAGTCTACATACACCACTAACAGGTACAACTCCTCCTCTAGAGAGGATTCAAATGTTCTTAGATAAAGGTATGATGGGAATGTTGTGTCTAGTGGCAAAACTAGTGGCTATGAATGAATGAGTGGCCCCTGTGTCAAACAATGTAATGGTAGGAAATAAAGCAACTAAAACCATAACTGCTATGATCTCTGCCTCTGTCTCTATATTCTCCACAGCAAACAAGAATGCCTACCCATAATTCTGTTTCCGAGCCTTGAGTTCTGGCCTTGTTGTACTGTACGCCTTGAGGAGGCCATGGTAGGCGAGTGCTTCTGCTGCAAGCCATGGTGCAAGAAGTGATGGGGCCATAGGCTTCAAAGCCTGATGTGCATGCACTAGTGCCTGCTGCTCGGGGCAATCTCTGGCCATGTGCTGTCCTGATCCACATCTCATACATAATTCCAGGTAAAATCGATAGTCATTCCTGATATGACATAGCTTTCCATAAAAGTTGTAAGTGGGCTTCTGGTAGGGTATAGTCCTTTACTGGTACTGTCCAGTGTGCCTCCTGATAGGTCCTCCCTGAGTAGCTCTAGATGGTGCAATTGCTGGTGTATGGCGTCTCGATGTCTGCTGTTGCTCATTGCGAAGAATCTTCTGAGCATGAGCTTCTTCCAAGACAGCTGAATGGAAGACTCAAGACTGTGTAGTCGTATAAGACTAGAGCTCTTGTGCTAGCCTCTGATGGAATCTCCTCGCTTTTTCTAACTCTGTCGGGATCAATCCCGCACCAAATCTACTTAGGCAATTGAACTCTGAGTCATACTCATCAACTGTCATATTCTCTTGCTTCAGGTAAAGGAACTGGTCGTATAGACCGTCTCGAACATGAATAGGAAGAATCTCTCATAAAATGCATCATAGAACTGCTTCCAGGTGATCCCAGCGCCTAATCGTCTCTCTTTCACCTTCTACCAGTGGTGAGCATTATCTTCTAATAGTAGGTCCACTACTATCATCCAATCTCGAGCTAGCAACTGGGATGCCTTCAGTAGCTTCTCCATACTAATAAGCCATTGTGACACCTCTAGTGGCTTCTCCGTTCCTCTGAAGGCTTTGGGTTCATGTCTGTGAAGTTCTTGATAGATCCTTCAGAAGGATGCAGAGCCGGTGCTGGTGCTGGTACCGGTGTCGGAGGTGGAGGTGGAGGTCTAGCCAATGCTGCTATTAGTCTGTCTCATCAGCTCAGTCTACTGCTACTGAGCCTACATTATGGCATACATAAATTAGGAAGTATGGCTCCCATCAGTCGATGGTGGAGGCATCTGAGGTCACGACTATGGAGGAAACTGTTGAGGAAATAGTGGTGGTGGAGGCAGTGGTACATTCCCTTCTGGTGGCACCGTAGTAGTCTGCCTATCCTGGCTGACTAGGGTGCTGCAATCTCTGGATGCACCATCGTCGATGTCGTAGTAGGCTGCGACTGTCCTGGCTGGTATGGTGTCACCAGAGTCATCGGAGGATTTTGTCCTTCCGGGGTAGCCTCTTCACCAGATGTGATTATGAGAGGTTAGATATGAGGTAATTCAAGTAATTAAAGGAATTTGAAAAGAATGGAAGTCAAGAGAAGTAGTAGTTCTAGATGAGATACTATTTCTACTTCCTATATACAGGCTTGTTAGGCTATAGTCATGTAATCCAACAATATTTTCTTGACCTGTATGGGCCACCACAAAAATATGTAATGCCCTAGTCCCAAAATAATTAAGACCGGATACGTAGACATGCCAGCTGCACATATACGAAGAATACTCCAATATATGGAATCCTCGTATACATATATAAGCTGTAAATATAAAATAATCACAGGCCAGAATATAATTATCTAATCTCATCACAGAAGATAATAGAGTACAAATAAGAAATAAGTGCATCAAAGAGATAGTCGGGTGTACATACCCACTCCAAACAGCTATGATAAACAGTCTCAGTGATCGGAGTCCAACCTCCGCAAAATAGAAAGAAAAGAAATATAAAAATGTCCACTAAGATGTCTCAAAGAATCAATAAGCTAAAAATTAGTGGAAGATGCCTCGCCATCAATGTAGGATGGATCCAGTACCGCTCCGTACTCCTGTCGAAATTCAACTAATCTTGGAAAGATAGCCAGGTCCTTAGAGGGACATAACAAGATACAAGAAAATACCAAGCCATATAAACTGTGATAAATAATATAGAGTAAAAAGAAATTGCATACAAAGGGTTTCTAACCATTCTACTGTGAATATGCAGTTGAGATACAATCCTTCGACGCATGAAGCCCTGTCTGGTAATAGGTTCCGGTATAGTCCCCTCTCGGGCACCAGTGACCAAGCGCATAATGTTCAAGAACATCAGTGGCCAACCTAAGTGGATAATCATACCCTAGTCTCCAGCGAAGCTTTCGGGTTACAGGGGGGAATGTAATAGAAGCCCATACGTCAGGTATTGTTCTTCCCAGCCAATGCCTTGTAAAGTCATCTCCATGAATAATATGAAACTCTAGTAACCGTCATGTCTACTAGCATGCAATTTTATTGGCAGTTACTCCTATCCGTCGTACGCCTCAGACGTATCGTTGGCCAGCCGACTACGTGAGTACGTATCCTACATGTGATTGACCACACATGATAAAGCATGTGTCAAGGCCGTATGAGATATACCAATACCTCATCATCAATGGGTGGTCACTAGGCTAAGTCAATGCAAGAGAATAAAACAAAACAAGTAAAACGATCGATATAGTCGTTTGCACCCAAGTGTGACTTGGACGCACAGTGGTATGATACTAACAATAAATAAGTATTGCTAAACATAAATAACTAAAAATAAGAATAAGTAAATCATAGAGTAAGGTGGCAAGGTATCTTGCACGGTGGTACGGGAATGGCAACTCTAATAGTCAAGCACGTCAGCAATGAAAAGTCACAATCCACGAACGGCTCCGAATGCTGAAACAGGAACGTTTTCAGTGTAAAATATATATCTAGGAAATGCCAGTCCAAAAGTCCAATTCTAGAACAGGAGTAAAATCATAATTTCGAGTCAAAAAGATGTCCGTCGTTGGACCCGTTTTGCATCAAAATGCGTGCCAGTATCTACAGCCTCTAAAGTCATCAAACTACGTGTCTATGGGTCCGGTTTGAGGAGACAAATCCAATCGTATGTCCAAAGTTGGATTCTGGCGGGCCGTGTACATTTTCGTACGTTGGATCGGGTCGCGGGCCCGCTAAATAGGCGTTCCGATCGACCTTCCCAGAATCAGACTAGATGTAGCACACAGGACCAAAATTTTGATACAGTCCAGATGGCACAAGTTTCGTCTCGATATGACGAATGTACACGAAGTTATGACCAAGTTTACAAAGGTCGATACGGGGGTATCTCAATGGATACGCACTAATTTCGTCGTGCACACGCAATGAAATCGATTTCCGCCAGTTTCTACATGTCGACAACATCCATAAGCGCCTTTCGATACATGTAGTACGTGACCACGTCGCCCGGTTTGTTGGGGCGCACGCCGTATCGGGAAAAGTTTCTAAAATTCTCAGTTTTTAAAACAGTTTTTCTGGAACTTTTAACGCAGAATAACTTCCTGTGTAATCTATGAAAAATACTTCTACCTGATGGGTTTTGATCCCCTATATGTTAACTATGACTATTTGAAATTAGTTTTCAGAAATTCAACATATTTGGTTCGAGAATTTCCTTTCAAATAGGGGTTTGGGCTGCCTTCAATTGCTGTATTTTGGACAGAATTGTCTCAACTTGGCATCGATTTCATTGGTACCCTAGTTAACTACCTTCTAATCTATTTACTAGGATTTAGAGAGGGTCATCTCAGCTTCTAGCAGAAGTTTGTAGATTGAACATTAATGAAATAGAACGGGAGATATGGAGGTCGAAAGTTGAGTACCTTGCGGTGGTCTGGAGAGCAGGGGGTCTTTGTTCAGCGGCGGCTTGCAGGGGTGTTAACCGTCGGGAAGGCGATCGACGGCGGCGACAGTGAATCGCAAAAGGGCACAGAAAGGAGGAGAAGACTATGGAATCGAAAATTGGGGTCGGGGATGAGTGTAGATGGAAAACTTTTGTGGAGAACCCTAACCGCGTTCGTATATTTATCTGTGGCTTGAGAATTTTTCTCAATTCGATTTATTTTCGGATTCGAAACAGATTTAGGGTTGGATTACGTCGTGTTGAAGGAGAACTAGATAAGGTCAAAAATTGTAGAAAAGATTTGATAAGATTTTGGAAGAATTTAGGAGTTTTTCTAACTTCCTATCGATTCCCTGTTCGCGTGCAGGGTCGGGAAAATAGGGGTCGGGTATTTTTGAGTTTCTTAGATCACGAGATTTTGAAAATCTCGTGAGTTAAGTTTTACTTTTTCTTTTTTTCTTTTTTTTACCTACTGTATACACAGTATATGTATATACGTATATTATATATTTCATTATATATATATATCCACATATATACATCACTTCTACATATAAACTTATGTATACCTATATATATATATATATATATATATATATATATATATATATATATATATATGTATGTACATATATATATATATATATATATATATATAAAATAAAAAAAAAATATATATATATATATATATATATATTTTTTATTATATATATATATATATATATATATATATATATATATATATAAAATATATATATATATATATATATATATATATATATATATATATATATATATATACATAAATACGTGATATATATACCAAATATATATATATATATATATATATATATATATATATATATATATATATATAATATATATATATATTATATGAATTACATATACGTACATATATATATATATATATATATATATATATATATATATATATATATATATATATATATATATATATATATATATGTACGTATATGTAATTCATAATATATACATATATGTAACCCTTCATATACACTTGTATATATAATTCTTTATATATACATATATAGCTCTTCATATACAAATATATATATATATATGAACAAATAAATTCAAATAAAATCGTAAAAATCAAGAAAAAAATTTCTAAAAAATTTTCAATATAAATTACCTACTTTATTTATATGTATGTAACTATTGCTTGCTACTCAAAATATGTACAATGACATAATTTAGTTGAAACATTATTTATTAAATAACAAAAAGTTTAAAATAAAATATATGTATACATAAAAGAAAGAAAATTTAGGGGGTTTACAATATTGCATGCTATAGAATACTTTACTTGATGCTGACACATTATTAAGACAGATTAGTACTATATAGATCTTGTCAGGAGATGTTATCCCTTATCGGGTACATCGGGTATTTCATGTTCATATACTTTATCATGTACATCATCTACTCCTTATATTTGTATAATCCATGTGCTCTCATGTACTATCATGTGCTCACATGTGCTTCATGTGCAAGCTTACAATCATGTACGTAACATGTCGTGATTAGATCCTTGTGTATTGATTGGGGCAGGGGAGTAGAAGTCTTTGTGTGATTAAATCCCTCTACTGTACTCATGTATATGTCGATTTTACCTTCACGTATAATCGACTTATTGTAGAATAATCATGTACAACCTAAGTCAATCACATAAATGTCTTGTACTCTAAATCACTTATACTTATTACAATTTATCATGTTCTCTGTCTTGTTCATGTACTAGGTTTCCTTATATTGTCATGATGTTATTTCTCTATTTATCTTTTTTTTCCATCATATCATGTATTTCATTTTATTGCGAGTTATATATTTTCTACCATGCAATGGAACTACTTTTAGAGTTATATACTTCGCTCCAATCCTGACTGGATAACTATTTTTTAGGTAATGTTATGCCCCACACCCAGGACTTCATGCTGACAGATCTCGATGTATTTTTAGATCGTGAGTTGACCTCTGGAGAGCTCTAGGCCATTGTATTTTTATTTATGTTTTGTTATCGAATTTGTCTCCGAGATAGTCTGGTTATTATTTGTAGACTTTAGTTGTTTCAAAGTTATTGATATCTTTCCTACTTTATATCTTCCTTAGCTATTTGTGATGTGATTCGAGTATATTTGTTATTATAGATCATCTACATATTGTAGATAATTATTGGGTACTTGACAATATTCTACCACCGATACTGTAGCGTAGGCTGGTCGTGGCCCAAGCACTTATGCCCGAATATCTAGGTGTGGGTCGTGACAGCTACAGCGACTGGAACGATCTCTGCTGAAGTTGGGGACACTTAGCAGGCTCCGTACTGCTACTAGTCTTGCAAAAGAGACGATCACTCATGGGCTTCTAGCCAACTCCCGCTCAACCTTGCGTGCCTCCGAAAGGATCTCCGTATAAGTCTCGGAGAGAGACGAAATGAGGATCTTCACTTCCCAGTTTATACCCTCTCGGAAGCGGCTTGCCCTAATCTCTGGATCTCGTACCATGTACTCTGCATACCGGCTTAGTCTGTCAAATTCCGTGGCATACTCCTCTACTAACATACATTCCTGCAGGAGGTTCTGAAATTGCCTAGCCAACTCCAACCTATCAGCAAGAGAGGAGAAATTCTTCTTAAAAATGTCCCTAAAAATCTTCCAGGTCTGACTCTCACCAGCAAGAAGCGGCTCATTCCTGAACCTGGTGCGAGCAATATACAGCAAGTGAAGACCTATTGCCTCAACTCTCAAGTCCTAGCTAAAATGGATACCCTCATAAGTCGCTCGTTATCCTCGAGCCAGTCATCTTCATAAATGATACCCTCTGTCCCTCTAATGTCTCGAGGCCCCAACTTCTTGAAGTCCTAGATGTTATTCGGCCTAAGCTAGGGAAACTGCTGCTGAGCTGGAGCTCCCCGCTCTACTGTAGTTAGAGCGAGCTTATGGCGCTATCAATGCTCTGCCGTATCATATCCATTTGCATCTGATGCACCTCGGAATGAGCCCTCAGGACCTCTAGCATCTTCCTAAATAGGGCAAACATCTGTGCCATATCAGTAGGCACTGGAGGTGGAGGAAGAAGATCTACAGGAAGAGATGGAACAATCCGCTGCACTGAAGGAGGATGTGACATAACAACCTCGGGGACAGTCCTCTAAACTAGAGGAGGAGGACCCCCAAAAGTAGCTGATACTCTAATCCCCATAGAAGTAACTGGGGAAGGCCCACGTGATGTCCCAGATCACTCGGAGGCTACTGGTCCAGTATGCTGCGACCTCGTCTTAGGCAACCTCCTGAAAACAGATCGATTATAGTTCAATGAATCAAATATCAAAGAAAGGACTATTGTATTGAAACAATAAATTAGTAGTTTTTTCTAATTGTGATTGAGTATCCTTAGCCTATATCCTATATCATATAGTAGGCTCATAATAGCACTCCAAGTCGAGTACCACTATGACATCGCACTAATTACGACCTCGAAGACATCGCACTAATTGAGACCCCGAGACCTGCATGGGCCACCACTAAAAATGTGCCACGACTCGCACCCGATGTAAGGGTACGAGTGCGAGACAACGCCCATCCTACGCCACAGCATTAGTGGTAGAACACTCTCCAGGTCTAATATAAAATCCGACCATCACATGAATATGTATCAAAACCTGTCAATGATATCTCAACTCCAAAAGAAGCACAAATATTGATGACATTCATGCTCAATCACGATGACTATAAGGATGATAAATGGCACGATAAAGATATAAAGACATGATATGAATATCCAGGAGATATCTAGCATAACATAGCACAAATCCAAAATCATATCAAGAGTCTAGAGTCTACTGTCTCAACATAACATGTCTCAAAATAATAACATGCCAAAAGTCAAAAAGCTGGAGACAAATGCAGTACTAATAACTAGTCTAACCGAGTCGCTACTAGAGTCTCGTCAGCAGGAGCTAAACCCTTCTGAGCTAACTTCTCATGGTCTACTCCTACTAATATCAGTTCCAGTAAATGATAAAGACTATGTAACAATAAATAGAGAAAATATACATGATAATATGGTAGGTGCATGAATGTAGCAAAGTATGAAAATGCTATAAATAAACTTAAGAGCAGGAAACATCATGCATATTAATTAGGAAATAACTATCAAGGTGAGTGAGCACTAGATTCAACATGTGATCGGCTTGGGAACTTGATACAAGGATTATGCCTTGTTAATCATACGTGTGGTGTATAATTAACACTGTTCAAGGTTCAAGACTTGATATACACTACAAGAAAATTGTTTTTTTGTGACATGTAAAGTTGTCACAAATGTTGTAGAACTCGTCAAAGCACATCTTCTCTGACGAGTACAGTAACGACGTACATTCGTTGCATATACCTCCGTAGCTAAAGGATAAAGTGACGAATAAATATGGCATCACAAAATATTTTCAACTATGACAAGCAAACCTTGTCACTGATAGTATTCTTTTCGTGACAATATACATCACTACGATGAATGTTATAAGTGACGCACGCTATTGTCATAAATAACATCTTTTTGTAAATAAAAATAAATATATATTTTAATCCTTTGTTATGATTCGAACATGCAACCTTTTATTCTAGCTTCAAATATAATACCATTACACCACAACCATTAGTTTGTTAATGAAAAATAATAACATATATGAATTATGTCAGAATACATTTTAAGTGACATAATAAATGTTAAGTTACAAATTTACTACTACAATTCTTTAAGAAAGTCACAAAATATACCTTAAGTGACAAATATTTTAACTTGTCACAAAGAACTTACTGTTACATTTTTTTTTAAGAAAGTCATAGAATACACATAAAGTGACAAAGATTTTCACTTGTCACATAATACACCTTATGTGACAAGTAGTTTTACTTGTCACAAAAAAAACTTATTGTTATAATTCATTAAAAAATTCACATAATACACCTTAAGTAACAAGTATTTCCACTTGTTACATAGACCTTATTGTTACAATTCTTTTAGGAAGTCACATAATACACCTTTAGTGATAGTAATTTTTACTTGTCATGTAATGCACCTTTAGTGACAAGTATTTTCACTTGTCACATAGAACTTGTTGTTATAATTCTTTAAAGATGTCACAGAATACACCTAAGTGACATGTATTTTTACTTGTCATATTGAATTTGCCTCTAATTATCATCAAAAATTAATATTTTATTTCAGTGACAACATTGATTGACGACCAATAGAAACATAGTCATTGAAGTATTTAACTATTTGACGATATAAACTATTGTCACAAAATGAAATTATGAATCCCTCGGATTTTGAATCCCTCGGATTTTGAATCCCTCTCGGAATCGAGTTTAAATATGGGTATAAAACTCTAGAAATTCGAAGGAACCCTATTCCTGAACACTTGAGAGCCTCGACAAACCCTCTAGAGACACTTGCCAAGTTCACTGGGACCCAGCGTGACACTCCGACCACCCGAAGTTATAACGCCCCAGTCCCAAAATACGTAGGACTAGGATCGTAGACATGCCAGCTATATTCATACGAAGTATACTCCAATATATGGAAGCCTCGTATAAATACATAAGCTGTAAAATGCAGTAGAACCATAACTAATCTCATCCACGCAAAATAAATAAATAAAAGACATCATATAAAGATAATGAATTGTCTTGATACAATATGTTGGGCGGAGACAAATCCACTACCAACAAGTAAAGGAAAAAAATACATAAAAAAAGATATGAATTTGGCGAGTGAAGCGAAGACGATCCAAATGCAATCATCCTCGAAGAAAAAGCAAAGATCACGGCTAGAGCTAGAACACCTACGAAAGACAATAGCACACACCTGACAAGACAACCAGGTCCTCAGAGGGACGTACAAGACACATAATAGCATGCCATATAAACTGAATAAATATTGCTCAATAAATAAGTCAATCGAATTTATAATATGTTCCAATACGCACCTACTGAACGAGCGTACCATCCCCCTAACCAAACAAGGACAGGAGATGGTAAACTAATTCACGGTAACATATCTTCCTATGCTATGAATCCAATATGGTATCCGAACCCCAACAAGGTTCAATACCTTTTCATCGAAGTAGTAAGTCACACCTACAACCAAACAAGGACAAGATGTGACAAACTAATCCACGACAAGTTATTGTTCCAAGCCATGGTCAGATACAAGTACCCAAACCAAAAGTACTCGTACCTAACGGATAGGGTAGCCTACCATTCTAAGTGAAATGTTGTTAAGAACAATCCTTCCTACGCATGGGCCCTGGCTGAATAGGATCGACGTAGTCCCCCTTTGGGCACCAGAGGCCCCATCAGGAAGAGAATGACGTTCCGCAGAATTGTCAGTGGCCATCAGTAATCATGGGTCATCAACCCCGTATCTCCAGCGGAGAGTCCGGGTCACAAGGGAAGTGTATCGAAGCTCATACGCTAAGGAATTGTCCTCCCCGCCCAATGCCTATTATGTTGTATCCACAACATTAACTTCTATAACCGCTAAGTCAAACTAGCATGCAACCTCTATTAGCTGTTATTCCTATCGTACGGCTTGTACGTACTGGTGGCCAGCCAATCACACACTTTCGTGTTCTACATGCGACACACAACTTCGTATTGCCACGTGTCAAGGCCAATGAATGCAATACACATGGTGGTCCCTTAAATCTAGGTTAATTTGTAAGAAAATAATACACAGCAGGAAATATAATTGAACAGTAAGTTCTAAAAGGTTATGCCATGTATCACAGTTTATTTTGTATAAAAAAATAAATAATGAATGAAATATGAGCTAAAATAAATAAATAGGTAATGGCAAGGTGTCTTGCCTGGTAGAGCGCTTGGTGTGCTACGATGATCAAGGTGGCACGATCTGCGACTTCGGTGTAACAACTACACAAGGTGACCCCGGGTGGTGGCACGGACAGTTCTATTTGGTCCAGAAGGGTTAAATTAGTTAGGGTGGACATAAGGTAGACTTGAATTGGCAAGGGATTGTGAATTAGACTTGATTGCAGAAGAGGAAGATTATCGAAGAAGTTTGATAAAAAAATATACGTTTTTAGAAAACTATTTATAATAATTGAAATTATATTTTATCAAAAATCGTTTATAGGCAAAAACTCCAAATTCCTAATAATAGAATTGGTAGCAAACTATATTTTGTTATTTGAAGATAGTTAAATACTTATTTGAAAATACTTAGTAATTATTTTGTAATTTTGGAAACTAGGTTTTTCTTATTCCGAGTCTTTTATATAAATTCATAAAACCTTAAAACAAACAACAACATCAAAAACTAATTTTGACAAAAATAATTTGTAGGTCAAAATTTACCTATAAAATACTATGATATATTTCTTACAAATATTTAAACATCTGGATATATATTTTTTTATTCCAAAACTAAGAATAATTAAAATAATTATTAGAGATGGATATGTACCTACTGTATTCAGCAAAAAAAAATTTAACAATAAAATAAAAGTAATAATAATAACAACAATAGAAAATAAACTAATATTAACAATAATATCAATAGAAATCATAGTAGTAGTAATAATAATAATAATAACTTCAGTTCAGATAATAATAATAACTTCTTTCTCGTCATAAAAAAAATAAAAAAAAGAAAGTTAAAGCAACAGCAGGAGAGAGAGAAAAAGTTTGGGAGAGAGAGTGGAGAAGAAGGGGCGGTGAGTACGGGAGTCGAAAGAGAGAGAGAGAGAGGGGTCGTAAGCTCTGGGAGCTGTGGTCGGGGTGAAGTCGAGAGGGCGGAGGAGTCGATCGGCGGATCTTGGGGTTTGGGGTGGTTCGGCGCCGCCCAAGGCGGCCGGAGGTGAACCAGCGAGAGAGAGGGGAGCGGGATCGGAGAGGGTTGTAGGCGAGGGGAGAAGGGAAAGAGGGCGGCGGAGGCGGCGGTTAGGGCGACGAAGGCTGGGCGACCGGGCGGAGGTGCGGTGGTCGGAGAGGGTCGGCTTGGTCGGATCTCACGGTGGTGGCTTGCGACTACGGCGGAGGAAATGGGTTGTGCGCGGTGGAGGGTGGATCGGGATCGCCGGCTTAGGTGGGTCTGGAGTAGGACGGTCCGGCGAGTGGAAGCTAGGGCGGAGGCGGAGGGTTGGTCGCCGACCACGGCTCTTCGTGGCGGTCGGAGGATGGGATTGGAAAGAGGGTTTTCGAGGGCGCTGGCCGGTGCTCGCCGGCGGAGCTGCCGGAGAGGTCGGAGGGAGGGGCATGCGCTCGGCGGTGACACTCCACAGAGGCGGAGGAGACCGCGGCTGCACTGCGCAAGGCCGGCGTCAGCGAGCGGCGGCACAGATACGGGGTCGTCGGCGGCACACGGAGGACGGCGGACGTCGGGGTGGTGCTGGCGTCGACGGAGGTGAGTACGTTGTGGCGATAAATTTTATTTGGGTTTTTTTCTTTTTTCGTTTTCTGGATGATGGTGGTTTTTGGGGTCGCCGGCAATGGACGCCGATGGCGGTGGGCTTTTGGTGTTCCGTGGTGGTGGCGGTTTGGCCGGGATGCGGAGGAGTGGTCGAAGAGAGTGGGGGAGTCATGTCGGTGGCAGGGTGTTGATGGCGGGGGTCTGTGGTTGGTCGTGGGGTTTTGGCTGTGGTATCGGCAGGGTTTTGACGAGGCAGGGTGGTCGGAAAGGAGGGGTGATGGTGGTTGTAGTTGTGGTTATGGCGGGGTGGCCGGGCTGTGGCGAGGCTAGTTGCTGTGGGTTTGAAACGGAGGAGACAGGTTGGGGTAGTGGTTAGGATTTGGTGTCGGGTGTGTCCGACACGAGAACATAAATGTATATGTAAATATATTGGAATAAGAACGGATGGACACAGACACGATCGCACGACACATTTGTGGAGGATAATTGTTGTGGGTGAATAATAAATTGGAGGAGTACCTGCCTATTTATAGGATGTGGGAATTCCCAATTGGATAAGTATTAGGAGTAGTTTAAACCCAAAAATAGATAGCTTGCAATTTAATTTAAAATCAATCAAATCAAATCCAAATCCAAATCCAATTAAATCTAATTTAATTCTCTTAGTTTAAAATCAAATCAATAATTGAAATTTTAATTATTTAACTATTTAAATAAATACATAAGTTCAAATCACGATTTAAATCTCCACAATAAATTCAAAATATGCTTTCCAAAAATACTAATAATATTAATTTCGAAAATTGCATTTAAAATAAACTAATAAATATTTATGAGCTATATGTATGCACAAATATTCTTTATATAAATATACCTTCTAATATACCATTTTATGGAAAATACTTTATAATTATAACTGCATAAATAAAAGGCTTTTCATAATTAAAACCATAAAATTGAAATGATAGCTTATATTATTTTGAAACTATAAAATAATAAATAAAATATTTTTCTAAAATATATACGCTCGCACATATTCGCACTCGTCGAGCAAAAATAAAATTTCGTGCGCGACGTAAAATACGACTACGCGACGTACAATACAAAATTTTAAATCCGCACAAATATTAATAATAAAAAAAATTAGTAGAAATTTAGGGGTTTTACACAAGTCGACCAAGCATCCTCACTGCCGCCGTCGATCACTTCAACAAAGGGCTTCCCTGTTTCAGTTCATAATCGACTTCTAGGTACTTATCTTTTCGATCCGATTGCTCCTTACACATTAAATCATTTCCAATTCTGTAAACTCCTATGCATAGCCTATTTGAACATCTCAAAACCCTGTCAACTAGATTCGGATGATTTGCATTGGATTTAATAGAAATTCCAACCAAAATCCAGAAAAAAATACGAAGTTTCAGTAATATACCAAAACAGAATATAGGATCAACCACTACTATTGGAAGGGTGATTGTAGCCAATCCATTTAAAATTTTAGAAAAGCTCTTTGAACAATACTGAAGACCACCTAACCAACATCGAAACCCTTTTTACAGTTTTATATTTCATCCACTGTATACAGAGAAATCTGTTTACAAAAATAAAAAAATAAGTTTTAAAACAATAACATTTTAGGAATTTTTTTCGATACGGTGTTCGCCCCGACAAATCGGGTGACACGGTTGCGAACCAAAAGTATCAAAAGGTGCGTATCGACTTCGCAGACGTGTGGGATTCGACGGAACTCGATTTTGCTGTGTATGTGCGACGAAATCGAGGGGTATCGGTCGAGATATCCCGTATAGGCCTCTTTTAAAACTAGCCCACAACTTCGTGCACGTTCGTCATCTCAAAACGAAACTTACGCCATTAGATTCGTGTCATTTTTTGGTCCTATAAGCAAAGTTTGGTCCAATTCTGACAAGGTCTACCGGAATCCCAATTTGGCAAGCCCATGACCCAATCCAACGGGAGAAATTGTGCACGACACACTGGAATCTAACTTTGGACATATGGTTGAGTTTGTATCATCAAACCAGACCCGTAGCTATATAATTTGACAACTCTAGTGATCTTAGAACCTGGCATGCTTTTTGGTGCAAAGCAGGTTCAACGATGGACACCGATTTGGGCCGAAATTATAATTTTGTCGTTGTGTCCAGAATTGGACTTATGGGTAGGCTATCTTAGACATCTTTATTTTGCCGAGAATGTTGGTAATATTTATTTCAGCATCCGAGGACGTTCGTAGAGATTCCATCCTTGCAGCTTCCGTTGATTGGACGTATTCACCCTTTGGATATCATCAAAACCTCAAACCACTTTCATGCAAGTATACCTTGCCATGATTTCTTATTGCGTTCATTTATTTCAGCATATTTTATTTATTGCATGTACCTTTTCCTTACTTGTCTATTTTTTGTTATAATTGTGCATCCAAGTCATACTTGGGTGCAAGCGACTGAGTTTAGTCGTTTACCTGATTTTTATTTGTTTTATGCATATCGACATAGTTTTAGATGACTACCTTATGAGAGGTATTTTTATATCTCCTATGGCCTTGACATATGTGTACCACAAGATGAGTGAGTTTTATATAGGACACGGACTCGCATACTCGATTGGCCATCGATACGTATGGGACATACGACGGATAGGAGGTAACTGCTATTAGAGTGTCGAGTTATAAGCCATAACAGTTGTCAACTGGACAAGTTGTGGATACATCTTGGACAAGATCATTGGAGAGAGGGGACAACTATTAGCGTACGGGTTACTTTTACTTCTACACACATTTGTGGGCTGATAGTGACTCGGATGAGTGCTACGTACTGGCCCTGGGCGATAGTGACTCAAATTAGCGCTACTTACTACCACTCTTTTATTTTCGCTGTTGATCATAAAGCCCCTACGTGGAATGTTGTCGTCAAAGTGCATCTCACATAGACGGTTAGGGAGCCAGTAGTGTTATGTTCACCTATTTAGTTATTTTGGCATGTTCTCTATATCTTGTTACGTCCCCCTGAGTACCTGGTGATCACTCCAGGGTTAGACAAGCGGGATTACCCACAGGAGTAAGGACCAGGACCGAACTTATCCTTTGTTGACGAGGAGGTGTTGCCCACTGATGGTGCTTGATACCTTTTTCTTTATGGACATCTAGTTACTGTTATTATTTTTATTTTTTATTTTTTTGGTGACTTCGGAGGTCGGACTCTTTTCCCACTTTCTTTGATCTAGTCGACTGGTAGTGGATTTGTCTCCACCCGACTATTTGATATGATTTGATTTCTCATGCTGGACTATTGCTACATTGATTAGTTATTATTTTCTTTATTTGTGGATGAGATTAGTTTTGCCCGTGACTTTGTTGTTACGAGATGGTGCCTTGATATTACAGCTTATGTACATATATGTAGAATCCATACGTTGGAGTAATCTTCATATACGTATAACTGGCATGTGCATATTAATAATCATACGTATAATGGGACTGGGGCATTATAGACGACCAATATAAACATAGTCATTGAAGTATTTAACTATGTGATGATATAAACTATTGTCACAAAATGAAATTATGAGTGACAACAGAAATTACTTCTCATGGAAATATCCCTTTCAGGGACAAGTTTTATATTGGTTACAAACCACTTGTCACCAACATCCAAATTTCTTGTAGTGAGAAGGAGGGTATGGTCACATACCTACACTACTACTCCTTGCCCCGACTGGTACAGTGGATCAAACTATAGTACATTATGACACGGTATTCTCTGGAAATGTAGCTAATCTTATTAGAAATTAGTGTCCATACAATGTACAAGAACAATAGCAAGGCTTG
Organism: Iris pallida; assembly: GCA_029216955.1. Lineage (NCBI taxonomy): Eukaryota > Viridiplantae > Streptophyta > Magnoliopsida > Asparagales > Iridaceae > Iris > Iris pallida. The sequence goes on along the minus strand of JANAVB010018399.1, from coordinate 6,542,746 downwards.
CACACAGTACACCAAGACATACAAGGAATAACATCTCATGGCGGGATCTGAAAATACCAATCCGTGTAACCAATGTGTCAAGGGATCAAGGGTATCTACACTAAATACATGAAATATAGAAGATCATAAACGAGAAATTATCAGAGAATGTACTCGTCTGAAATACCGTGTGAAGTATCAAAGTATCCAAAATAGTGCCTCGAAGACCTATACTAGGCCATACCCTATGTAACTACCTATATTGTACATATATAGGCTCTATAATATAATAGCTTAACCTTTACCCAATACCTATATACATTACCTATGTTATTCTTTACTTAACAGGCTTTAACATCTACCCAAAGCATACCCAATTCATTACCTATACACATGTACCCAACCTATCCTCATTACCTATGTCCAAAGACACTTAGCCATTATTACCTTCTCTTCCATTTCATATGTGCAGTACCTATTACCTATATTAATGCCTATTAGCAACACTCTACCTATACACTCTTGCATATACATACCTTAACTTATTACCTAGATATATCTTTATCCCAAACCTAACATTTACCTATGCACCAATATAGGCCTACCTCACCTACTGTTGTCACTTGATGATAACAGGCTACTTCACATCTGCCTTGCTTCCTACATATGCTGCTATGCTATTCCAGCTATATCAACTGCTGCCCACAAGCAGCAAGCATGTTGCTGTAGGCTCCCCTGGACATCTCCCTTCACCACTGCTACATACTTGCTACTGCTACTGCTTCTTGACTGTGCTAATGAGCTCTGTTATATCTGGTGCTGCTTCTAATGTTGTTTCAAATGCACAATAGTACATTACTACTGCCACAAGCAACATGTGTTGTTGTTGCCCCCTGTGAACCCTTTCTACTGACCTGCCCCTACTGCTGCTATTGACCCTCTCCTCGTTGCTGTTTCACAACTGCAAAGATGTGCAATTTACTGTGCACTGCTATATGCACCCCTACAACTACTAAGAGCTACTATTTACTAATTGTTACCTACTGCTTGGTTCAATCCCCCTCTTCTATATTTCTTCTATCTGTTCATTTATCTATCTATCTCCTTATCTAACAATCAATCTACTACCCATCCCTCTATGGCCTAACACATCGTCACACATATAAATATATACACAGAAACATATATAGACATACACACTCTAGACACATAAGTGCACATATGTGTAGGGATGCCCACAAATACACACAACCTTACTATACTATCAACACACACATTATATTTATAGCTATCACTCTCTCTCTCTCTCTCTCTATATATATATATATATATATATATATATATATATATATATATATATATACCCCCTCAATGATTAACATTCTGGCAAGGAACGTGAGAGGCCTCGCTAACACCCCGACAATGAGGCGCATAAGATCGTTATGCAAGATCCATAAAATCACCACTCTCATCATCATTGAGCCCAAAGTCCTGGCTTCCAAACTGAAGCATATTATTATGAAGCTCGGTTTCCCCATTGGTCATGTCGGGCACCACGACATCTGGGTGCTCCACAGAGATGACGTCAAATTCGGCGTTATCGACGATTCCACACAAGCTATCTCGCTTTGGATGGATCATCATTCTCTGGAAAAGTGGATGCTGATTACTGCCGTTCACAATTGCTCCAAAAAGGAGTGGAAGGATCTATGGGAATCCCTATTGAGCACCCAGAGCAACAACCCCGATCTTCCATGGTTGTGCGTTGGCGACTTTAACGTTGTCACCAACAGAGAGGAGAAATCCGGGAGACGACAACCTTCATCCATGGCCATGAACAATTTTTATAACTTCATCATTGAAGCTCAACTCCTCTCGATCCCCTTCATCGACAACGAGTTTACTTGGAGCAACAAGCAAACAGGTGTCAATCACCAATGTTCTCGCCTCGACAGAGCTCTTGTCTCCCAGCAATGGTCCTAAGATTTGAAGACCAGTCTGACTCACCTGAACTCAACTGAGTCCGATCACGCCCCTTTCCTAGTTGAGATTTGCAAACTCAACACTCCTCACAAGAAAGTATTCAGATTCCAGAATTTTTGGACCAATTACCCAGAATTTCTCGATGTGGTTTCCACCGCTTGGAGTGAAATCCAGGTCGCCAACCCCCTTGTCAGGGTGGCCCTTCAATTGAAAACTACACGTAAGGCTCTCTCTAAATAGAGTCGGCTCGCCTACGTGGATATATTCCAAGCCGTTCGACTAGCGGAGGACTACGTCTGCCATGCTGAACTTCTGCTAGACTGAGACAGTACTGTGGAGGTGTGCAAATATCTTCATCTTTCCAGAGAGGTCCTTAAGTTTTGGATCAGAATTAAGGAGGATTTCTGGAGACAGAAAGCTCGATACACTTGGGACGTCGAGGGGACAAGAACACGAAGTATTTTCATGGTTGTGTGAAAGGTCGTAGGCAACGTCTCACCCTTCACCACATACATGACGAGCAAGGAGGTATATTGAAGGAACAAATTGAGATTCAGAATCATGTGGCGGACTATTTTGGTGCTCTGTTTACCAAAGCACCCATATAAAGAGATACTAATTTCCTTTCTGTGATACTGCATAGCATCACCGAGGATGATAACGTCCAGTTATTAGTCCCTACTTCTCAGGAGATTAAAGATGTCGTACGGTCTTTGAACTCGAATAGCTCGCTTGGCCCCGACAGGTTTACGGGCCATTTTTTCAAACATGCTGGGATGTCGTTCACTGCGACATAATTGAAGCGGTGGCTGCCTTTTTCCAGGGGGCCTAGCTTTCTGAAAGCCATTACGAGCACCAACGTCATCCTCATCCCGAAGAAAGACAACCCGTCCACTTTCACCGACTTCCACCCGCTAAGTATGTGCAATTTTATCAATAAAATCTTCTCTAAAATCATGTCGAACAAATTAGCAAGCTTGCTTCCCAAGATCATATCTACAGAACAAAGCGGCTTTATTCGCGGGCGCAGCATCAAAGATAACATTCTCCTCGCTCAAGAGATGATTTGTTGCATGAAACACTCCACCAGAGGCGACAGTATTGCTATCAAACTTGATTAAGAAAAGGCGTACGATATATTGGACTGGCAACACATGATTTGGGTGATGAAAGCTTTCGGATTCGACGAGCGCTGGATCGACATAATTTGGCGGTCAGTTAGCAACATTTGGTTTTCCATGGTGGTCAGCGATAAGTCAGATGGCTTCTTCATGTCATCGCATGGGATCCATCAGGGTGATCCGCTGTCCTCCACTATTTTTATCGTCGTAGTCGAGGCTCTTAGCAAAAATCTCGACAACATGAGAAACATTTCACACTTCAAATACTTCACACCGCCTCTGGGTGCTCCATCGTCACGCATCTACATTACATCGACGATATGCTCATCATTGCAGGCAGCAATATGGGTTCTATCGACGTGGTGAACACCACACTCAAGAGGTATATGGCGACTTCGGGGCGGCGGATTAATGCGGCCAAATGTTCATTTTATGTTCATCACTCTATTAGCAACAGTAAGAAGAACACCTTCAAATTGAGTATGGGCTTCGGTGTCATGGCTCCACCATTCACGTACCTAAGCTATTCGCTAGGCTACGGAAGGACAAATTCGGACTGGTTTGACGAGCTTGTAGGGAAGATCAGGAAGAGAATCAATGACTGGCGCAACCACAACTTTCCTGTCGGAGGTAAAGTCATCTTAATCAATCATGTACTCACGTCTATTCCGATATACACTATCGCAACTTGCATTCCTTCCAAAAAGATTCTTCGTAACATTGAGTTGATGTTGGCAAGGTTCTTTTGGGGCTATTGGGATGGCTTCGACAAGCGTCAATGGGAAAGCTGGAAGTCCATGGCCCGCCCGATCGACGAAGGCAGATTAGGTTTAAGAAGACTTGTAGATATCACGGCTGCCTTTTCCATATAGGCATGGTGGAAGTTTAGAACCCAGACTAGTCTATGGAGCACATTCATGAAAGCTAGATATTATAGAAGGTCCCATCCTACTACTGACGGTGCTAACTGTCGATCGTCCGCTTTTTGGTGCCATCTTCTCCAGGGCAGGTGGCTGGCCGAGGGACACATCTGCATTATAGTTGGAAGAGGTAATTCCAATTTGTAGTTCGGGAGATGGATGGGATCCTCGCTGCTTATTCTTGTTTCCCTATTTCCGCCCGACGGCAGCATATCCGATCTAGGAACTGAAGGGGAGTAGAACTGGAGACGCGTGAGAAACTGGGTCAGCTGGGCAGGGCTAATGCGATCATTAATTTGGGTGCACTACTGGGGAACGAACCAGACATACTCCTGATCCCTTACGGACATCGGCCAATTCATGCTTACCTCAGCCTGGGAGGTTGCTCAGGACGTTCGGCCTGCTACGGCCATCACCCATCACTACTGGAGCAAGGACATTCCTCCTAAATGGTCTATATTGATTTGGCGCATGTTCGGAAGGAAGCTGCCTACTGATGAGTCATTGACTACCATCGAATTCAGCTTGGCCTCCACTTGTCACTGTTGTATAGAGAGACAAACGGAGACGATTGATCATGTATTCACGTACGGGTACTCGGCCACCACTATTTAGTCTTACTTCGGGAACAAGTAATCGGGTAGGTTATCGGGCAGCGGCATTGACGATAGGCTAATCCACTAGGGATCGACTCAAGGCCTCAATATTCTGGCGGCGGTGATTATTTGGGTCATCAAAATCGTAACAAGTATAGGTATGAAAGTGGACAATTTAGTATTGAGCGCCTTATCACAGAGATCGAGCGACAGAGGACAAAGGCTCTTAGATCACACAGAGATAAGGATTGCCTTCTAGGGAGGGTGAATAGTTTTGCACCACTTTTTAATTACACACTTTTGGGCTTATACTTTTGTTGCAGCTTCCCCTGCAACTAATAGAATTTTGGGTTTCCTTTAGCTTTCTAGTTTTGTTTAGCGTCAATATCCGGGTTAGACTTGCCTAAGCGGATATCTACCCTAAATTATAAGGATCAGGTTTGGCATTTTGGCCTTCTCTTATATATCTTTAGTTTATCCAAAAAAATTAATTATATATGTATATATATATATATATATATATATACTGTCGGCGACTTATGATGGGACCTGTCAGTCCCCTACTGCGGTCTTGTCAGCTCCGGATTCTAAGCCAGAGGCTTCCCCCTCAGGCCACCTGCCTTTCCGCTCTTCTTCAAGCTTTCAAATTTTGAACTCCGTCTCATTTCCTGTAGATGGCGCGGGCCCCCTGTCCTTGTGAGTTGCGTTCACCCCCTGGTGTTGTTTAGCGCGGGTTCTTCCGTGCTGACTTCTGTTGGTGCATGCCAAGTTTCTTTGGAGTGCGCTCACCCCTCTCTAGCGCTGATTGGCGCGAGCTCTTCCGTACGGGCTTATGGTGGCTTTCGTCCAGCTTCCAATTGCGTAGACCCCATTGCCCCTCTTGGCGCTACTCTTTCCCTCTGGAAGTGCGGTCTGTCCAGCGCCACCGTGCTTCATGGAAGTTTGGTGCAGGTGCCTCTCATTTCTGCTATGCTCCCCTCAGGCGTCTGGCTGCCTGCTACCTCTTCAGATGTCGTGCCATCTACATATGTGCACCTCCCAGTCGGCACGTCCTCTCCCTCTTCGTGCCTCTCTCCCAAGCTGTCCTCCTCCGTACAGCCTCACCTTGTACTTCTCGCATCCGGCTCCATGCCCCAGTCGGATGCACAGCCATGACCCCTCTCCCGTCCTAGCTGCTCGTTTGCCGTTATGGTGAGGCCCGATCGCACGAAGAAGAACACCCTTATCATTTCAGATGTTGAGCTTCCAAAATTGGAATTACATTCCCCGTCTGAAGTACATGATATCAGCGTTCAGTTCTCGTCCAAGGAAACGTCTACTCTCTCTGAGCAATTCGCCCTCACCTTTATCCTTAAATTCCCGTTCGGGTACCCGAAGCTGTCCTGCGTGCAAGAAGTCATAGCAACTTGGTGTCTCACCTACGTTTACAGGGTCGCCCCGTTGGATCCCAAACACTTACTTCTCTTTCTCTCTTCGAAAAGTGACCAAAAGAATGTATGGGCTAGAAGCACTAGCAGAATTGACTCTCATGTCATAAAAATTGAGAAATGGTCATAGGACTTTAACACTAAGGAAACTCGACGATCGTGTTAGTCTGGATCTCCCTCCCAAATTTGCCGCTGATGTGCTTTGTCCCTGCTTCTACGAGAAGGATAGCCAACTCCCTAGGGACCTTCATGGCATTGGTAGACAAAAATTGCAACTTTTCAAAGCAAATTATGCCAAAATGTGCATGGAAGTCGATCTGTCGAAGGAGCTTCCCAACTTCATTCAAATATCATTTTGGAACAAGATGCGCATACAATAAATTATCTATGATAACAACATCATCTTCTGCAAGCACTACCATATGTGGGGCCACTCATCGAGCGATGCTTCAGAGCCCACCCAGAAATGAAGAAAAAAGCGGTTCGACAAGTTGCCCCCAATCAATCACATCAAATCCACAAGTCACCTATCCTCTCATTGCCCAATTCCCACCTTCGTTTTGATGCTAGTGCTAGTCATGCTCATAGCCGAAAACAACCCCAGAAAGCCACCCCCCAAGAAAGAATTTCCTATTCCATATTGCTTCTAGGCATAAATTTAAACAACAAATTTGACATCCTTGACTCGGAAGACACCGAAGACACCATGGAGGCCACCTTCCTGGACAAAGAATAGGAGGGTAACTCCACACCTGAGGCATTCGAAACTGGAGGTGCCCCTGGCTTGGAGGAAACCGGAGGTACCCATGACTACGAGGAATATATCTCCAACGAGGTGACCTGTACCCAGTCAGCTTCCAACACGAAGGTAAATACTGGAGCACACAGTACGAAAGAAGAAATAGATATCAGCAGTGCCCCTGGAAGGAAGGCAAAGAAAGCAGCGGAGCCTCGGGCTACGTAGCACAATTCGGTATCGATAGGCAACCCCCAATCCCCCATCCTAGAAGCCTCCTCTACTTTCCATAACGTGGTAACTATACGAGCGGAAGCACTGGCCAACATAGGTCAAGCCCCTGTGGACAGGATGAATCAGGCCATTGACGTCGGCTTTACCAGCACCAACAGCTATTTCGGAGCCTTCGCCTAAATTTTAGGAGAAGTCTACATGCACCCGACCAAGGAGATAGTTGACCAAGCCAAAGACAGGGCCACCAAGGCAGACGGAAAGGTTACAGCCACCTCTAAAAAAAATCCAATAACAGAAGCATCAAAGAGGCTACGGCCATGACCACTAGGTCTGCCGCAAAACTCTCTAAATCCCCCCTTTCTAGCATCCTTAATGCTTAACATCCTTTCTTGGAATGTTAGGGGCCTTGCGAACAAGCCTACCTTGACAAGATTAAACTATCTCAAGAAAATCCACAGAATTGACATCTTAGTGATTATTGAACCAAAAATCCCCCAAAAGAAACTCAAGTCCATCTAAATGCAGTTAGGCTTCCCCTTCGCTGTTGCCAGTTGTCACGATATCTGGATTCTCTTCGCGGCCGATGTGAAGCTCAATATCTTTCATGACTCGAGGTAAGCGCTCTCATATTGTGTGGAACACCCCATGCTTCATTCCTGTTCTCTCATGTCTGCCGTTCATGGCTGCTGCGACATCCAAGAACGCAAATAGCTCTGGGACATCCTGAGGGACACCCATCAAAACTACATCAACCTTCCTTCGCTCTGTGTTGGTGACTTTAACATTGTTACTTGTAAAGAAGAGAAGTCAGGCGGGTGACCTCCCCTACCGTCGGCCATGCAAGATTTCACAAACTTTATATTCAGCGCCCACATGTCCCCCTTAAGTTCTCAGGCAGTGCCTTCACCTGGTACAACATGCAGGAAGGCGCTCGGAGGCAATACTTCCACCTTGATCGTGCCCTTATCAATACACAATGGTCAGACATGGAGGTTAACACCAGCCTGTCGCATCTCAACGTGACCAAATCAGATCATTCCCCCCTCCTCATTGAAATAAGCAGCAATTCGAACCAAATTAAGAAAAGCTTCCATTTCCTCGACCTCTGGAGCCATCATCCCCAGTTCAGGAACATCGTAGCAGCCACCTGGAGTAGCATCGAAGCCATCGACCCCCTTGTCCGTGTGGCGGCTAAACTTAAAGCCAGCAGAAAAGCTCTCACAGTTTGGAGTAAGGAAGCATTCGGTGACATCTTCCAGGCTGTCCGTATTACCGAGGACAATATTACTCGTGTGGTGAATCTATTCACTATCGACAGATCCCCAGCGGCTCGTACCTCCCTCAACCTCACCAGAGCGTTGTTGAAATTTTGACTGAAAGTTGAAGCAGATTTCTGGAAACAGAAAGCTAGGCTTACTTGGGACATCGAGGGCGCTAGAAACTCCAGCTACTTCCACTCATGTGTCAAGGGGCGAAGACAACAGCTCAACCTAAACCAGATTGCTGACGAGAACGGACATATTCTCAAAGACCAGCAGGGTATCCAATCGGCCGCTGTGAATTTTTACTCTGAGTTATTCACCAAAAAAGCCATCATCATGGACAAAGAATTCCTTGAAGCGATCCTATGCTTGATCGAAGATAGAGACAATAGCCAGCGGCAGCTATTTTCTTCCGAGCTTGAAGTCAAAGATGCCTTGTGGGCTCTGAACGAGCACAATTCTCCCGGACCTATTGGATTCACTGGAGTCTTCTTTAGATCTTGCTAGGACATCATAAAGACGGATATACATGAGGCGATGACTACTTTCTTCCAGGGAGCCATATACCCCAAATCGATATCCTACGCTAACCTAATCCTCATTTCCAAGAAGGACAACTCGAAAACCTTTAAAGATTTTCGTCCTCTGAGCTTGTGCACTTTCACTAATAAAATTATCTCCAAGATTATTGCCAATCGCATATCCGGACTTCTCTCCAAGATTATCTCTGAGGAGCAAAGCAGATTTGTTCATGGCCGAAACCTTTTTTATAACATCCTGCTGGCTGAGGAGATGATCACCTGTGTGAAATTTCTATCCAGGGGTGCGAACTTTGCTATCAAGCTGGACATAGAGAAGGCGTATGATAGACTTTACTGGCATTTCACGATACGGGTGTTAAGGGCCTTCTTGTTTTCGGAGATCTAGATTAACTTCGTATGGAGATCGATCAGCAATTCATGGTTCTCTACTGTTGTTAACGGTCAAGCTGAGGGTTTCTTCAAATCTAGTCGTGGTGTCAGACAAGGAGACCCTTTATCATCCACCATCTTCATTATTACCAATGAAGTCTTGAGCAAAAATCTAAACAAAATTATTGGCACCCCCCGTTTCCAGCATTTTCACACAACTAGTGGTCGCCCGATCATCACCCACCTGGCTTATGCTGACGACATTCTCATCTTCTCCTCCGGTGAAGTCGGGTCCATGGAAGTAGTTCACAACAGCACGCTGCAGAGATACTCCAGATGCCCACGTTAGCTGGTCAACCCCAAGAAAAGAGTTATCTATGTCCCCCACAAGGCCAACAGAGACCACTCCTCTACTCTCACTAACATTACTTCCTTTTCTGTTGTGTATCCTCCTTTCACCTACTTAGGGTGCCCGTTGGGCAGATGCAATGCTGGCATATTTGATGGGCTAATGGGTAAAATCAGAAGAAAAAATTTGAAGGATGGCACAACGCGATCTGATCGCTAGGCGGGAAGATGATCCTGATACTGCGATGATCCTGATACTGCTTGTCCTATCATCCATCCCTTTTTACACTCTAGTCGCTTGCTTCCCCCTGAGAGCGTCCTCACATCCATTGAAAAACTCTTCGCTAACTTCTTTTGTGGGCACTGTGACGGCAAGGACAAACATCATTGGGCCAGTTGGGTCTCCACTGCCGAACCCACCACCGAGGAAGGACTAGGATTCTGCAAGTTGTTACACGTCGTCGACGAATGTTCTGTGAACATGTGGTAGAAGCTTCGCGACAGTAGTACTATCTAGGCCAGGTTCATAAAGGCCAAATATTAC